>CAUYPK010083853.1:0-14245 GCA_963574355.1 Loris lydekkerianus | reverse complement strand
CCTTAATTGTCATTAATTGTCCTCATATCAAAATTGAGCACATAGGATTCATGCTTCTCCATTCTTGTGATGCTTTACTAAGAATAATGTTTTCCACTTCCATCCAGGTTAATATGAAGGATGTAAAGTCTCCATTTTTTTTAATAGCTGAATAGTATTCCATGGTGTCCATATACCACAGCTTGTTAATCAATTCCTGGGTTGGTGGGTATTTAGGCTGTTTCCACATTTTGGCGATGGTAAATTGAGCTGCAGTAAACAGTCCAGTACAAGTGTCCTTATGATAAAAGGATTTTTTTCCTTCTGGGTAGATGCCCAGTAATGGGATTGCAGGATCAATTGGGAGGTCTAGCTTGAGTGCTTTGAGGGTTCTCCACACTTCCTTCCAGAAAGGTTGTACTAGTTTGCAGTCCCACCATCAGTGTAAAAGTGTTCTCTTCTCTCCACATCCACGCCAGCATCTGCAGTTTTGAGATTTTGTGATGTGGGCCATTCTCGCTGGGATTAGATGGTATCTCAGGGTGGTTTTGATTTGCATTTCTCTGATAGGGATGATGAACATTTTTTCATATGTTTGTTAGCCATTCATCTGTCTTCTTTAGAGAAGTTCTATTCAAATTTTTTGTCTTTTAAAACAGTTGCTTAATTCATTACTTTTCATCCTTTTTTTAAAGACTGAGTCTCATACTGCTGCCCAGGATAGAGTGCCATGGCCTCAGCCTAGCTCATAGCAACCTCAAACTCCTAGGTTCCAGAGATCCTCCTCCTTCAGCCTCCTGAGCCCAGGAATACAAGTGCCCACTACAATGGCCAGCAAATTTTTTCTATTTTTAGTACAGACCTACCTCACTCAGAAAGGTCTCAAACTTCTAAGCTCAAGGGAGCCTCCTACTTCAGCTCTCAGCATGCTAGGATTATGGGCATGAGCCACTGCACCCAGCCTGATTCTTCATTTTCATTGCTACAATTATTTAAAGCTAAAATCATTATGATTTTTGAATAATGTGAATGTATTACCAATTCAAAAAATTAAATTTTAAAAATTAAGAGAAGATAAATTAATTCTAACAGACATTTTAACTAGAGAAACGTGGCAACATGGAGACCACTTTCTTTAAAGAATAATTTTTTTTAATGAAAAAATTAAAATTAAAAGAAAAGGGAAAAGAAAAAGAAAAGCATAATTAAAGCACAAAGGAGAAACTCACAAAGTTCAACTGTAAAATGATACAGCCAATTTGGAAAACAATAGGTCCATACAAGGAAATATTATTCAGCACCTACAGGACTAGCACTTGGGGAAGCTGAAGTGTATGGATTGCTTGAGCTCAGAAGTTCAGGACCAGCTTGAGCAAGATCAAGACTCCTTCTCTACTAAAAGTCAAAAAACTACCCAGTGCCTATAGTCCCACCTACTTGGGAGACTGAGATGAGGATTGTTTTAGCCCAAGAGTTTGAGGTTGCTGTGAGCCATGACACCACTGTACTCTACCCATGTCAACTAAGTGAGACTCTCTCTCAAAACAAAGAAAGAAAAGAAAAGAAAAAGAAGCCAGGTGCAGTGGCTCATACTTATAATCCTAGCACTCTGGGAGGACGAGGCGGGAGGATTGTTTGAGCTCATGAGTTTGAGACCAGCCTGAGCAAAAGTGAGACCCCCATCTCTACTAAAAATAGAAAAAACTGAGGCAAGAGGATTGCTTGTGCCCAAGAGTTGGAGGTTGCTGTGAGCTATGATGCCACAGCACTCTACCCAGGGCAACAGCTTAAGACTCTGTCTCAAAAAAAAAAAGAAAAAAAAATTATTTCAGCCATAAAAAATGAAATCCTGACACATACTACAACACTAAATAAACCTTGAAAACATTATGCTAAGTGAAAGAAGCTGGTCACAAATAACCACGTGTAAACTGAACTCAACAACCAAATATTAAAATTTTCCTGTCTTTTCTTTAGCACTTACCTTGAAAGGAATCCAATTTTGCTTTAATTAACATTCGTAACCTTCCTACTTCTTGTCTTTTCAGTTCATCAAGTTTTGTCCTCACGTGATGACTTACTAAGTCCAGCTCTTTACTTAGCCTCCCACTCTGTTAACAAAATAAATTAGTTTTATCTATTACATTCATTTTTAGACTGGATACAACATACAAAAAAGGGTTATAATAAATTAGTGATAAATACTTTTGACCAATTTAGATAAATTTTATATTATGAAAAACATTTATTTTACAAGAGATTCAGTTTGTAACTTTAAAATCAAGATGTCTAAAAATATATAATTTACCTGTAATCCAAGCACCCTGGGAGGCTGAGGCCGGTGGATTGCCTGAGCTCACAAGTTCAAGACCAGCCTGAGCTTGAGTAAGACCCTACCTCTAAAAATAGCTGGGCATTGTGGTGGGCGCCTATAATCCCAGCTACTTGGGAGCCTGAGGCAAGTGAATTGCTTGAGCCCAGGAGTCTGAGGTTGCTGTGAGCTATGACACCATAGCACTCTACTGGGGCAACAAAGTGAGACTCTATCTCAAAAAATATATATATATACACAAACACACATATGTGTATTTATATGTGTGTGGGTATGTATATGTATGTATGTATGTGTGTGTATATATATATAGATATAGATATAGATATAGATATATGTGTATATATATATCTATCTATATATATATAATTTAGACAAACAGTCTGGGCACAGTGACTCATGCCTATAATCCCAGCACTGTGGGGGAGGCAGGAAGATTTCTTAAGCCCAAGAGATCAAGACCAGCCCGGACAACACAGGAAGACCTCAGTCTCTAAAGAATAATTTAAAAATGAAAAAATTAGAATTAAAAAAAGGAAAAGAAATAGAAAGTACAAAGAAGAAACTCAAAGGTTCAATTATAAAATGGTACAACCACTTGGAATATTATTCAGCCATAAAAAGGAATAAAATCCTGACACATGGTACAACACTAATAACCCTTGAAAACATTAAAAACATTATGCTAAGTGAAAGAAGCTGGTCACAAATGACCACATATTGCATGATTTCTTTTATATATAATGTCCTGAACAGGGAAATCTACACAGAAAGTAGATTTGTTATGGCTGAAGAAAAATAAGTAATTAGGAGTCACTGCTTAACGAATTTCTTTTACATAATGAAAATGTTCTAAAATTAGACAGAGTTGATGATCATATGACTCTGGATATACTAAAAAACAAATAAAAACTTCTAAAAACACTGAATTATCTGAATTATATGCCTTTAAAAGGGTAAATTTTATAGCATATAAATTATATCTAAGCAAAGTTATTTTCTAAAAAATGTAACTTGGCCTCTTTTATGCATTAGTCATTACATATACAAATAGCCTTTGAAAATTCATCTTTTTTGGCTCCAGCCACATACACCGGAGCTGGCGGGTTTGAATCCAGTCTAGGCCCGCCAAACAACGATGACAATCTAAAAAATAGCCGGGCGTTGTGGCGGGAGCCTGTAGTCCCAGCTACTTGGGAGGCTGAGACAAAAGAATCACTTAAGCCCAAGAAAAAAAAGAAAATTCATCTTCTTGAGGTTGTCTCCTTCTGATTACTTTTTTCATAGATGCATGATTAGCGGAAGAACTGGGAGAATATACTAGAATAATAGAAGCAAAAAAAGCAGTATATACATTTCAAGGAAAGAACATTCAGATAAACAAAGTTTGTCAAAGTGTCATAAGTGTCATCTCCAACTAGAAGCATCAGTTGCAGCTCTTCTGGGAACTTTAGAAATGCAGGGCCCAGGATTATGTTTTAACAAACCCTAAAATCTGAGAAATTCTTAGATAAAATAAAGGAGCCCAGTAAGCCCAGTAAGATGATAAATAAAAGGTGTTATGGTGTTTACTGACACTCTCCAAGAGAGTATATTCAGTGGAGCAGTGAGGGCAAAGCCATGCTCCTTTCAGTTTGGGAATGCTGGGGGTATAATTCTCCTTCCAAAAATGCTTGGCTAAAATGGAAAAGGCAAATTCTAACTTTTTTTTTTTTTTTAAACTTTTTCCTGATACAAGAGTCTTTGCTTGGCTATTTGTGATGAATTGGGTTGGCTTTGGATTTTATTGTCTATTTGTATTCTTATTTCTTTTTCATTGGATAACTGTCCAACTTCATTTTGGTTATTTGGGGGGGGGGGGTGTCCCTTTATAGGAAATAGGAATTAACTGTGAAAGGAAGAAAATTACAAAATTATTTCCTGCACTAAGCCAGGAAGCTAATTGTTTTCTTGACCCTGAATACCTCTATATAGTACCTCCCATGATCCATTTTCTCTATGCTGCTCCCAAAAAATGTATTTCTTAATTCTAATTTCAGGGGATAGGAGACATTGAGAGTTCTACATTAAATATCATTCATCCTACGAAACTAGGACCACAGTTCAAATTAATCTCTCAGAGTAAGAATAAGATTATCCTCAAAGACAATTCAGGGGAATGGTCAAACTAACACTGTTACTTTTTCCCCAGACCAGTTTACAGTTTCCAAGAGGAGAGCTGTGAACTAAAAATCATCCAAAAGCTTCAAGAGACACGAGACTCTGATGAGAGTTAGTCTTTCAAAAGGTCCACACTAAAGACAGAGACTCAAATAAAAAGGATGTTTGACCCAGAATGATTCCTTCAAACACAGATCTCTAATTCTGATTCAAGAAGAAGTCAAGATCATTTTTTAGGACATTTACAAACAAACAAAAGGTTAACATAAGCAAATAACAAAACTTTCTTAGAAGGCATAACTGGAAGTTCAAAATTAACTGGAAATAATTTTGCTCACTCCATGTATGATAAACCCAGCTAAACAGATTCACTTCCGTCCAAAAGGGTTTTTAAAATAACCCCTCATGTCACATCTTTGTAACTTTAAAGAGCTATATAAGCTAGGATTATGTCTAACAGGGTTCTTAAGACAGAGGTAAATGGTTACATTTCTCCTATTAACATAAAATATAGCCCATTATCTAGTCTGTTAATCTGGACCTGATTAAAACACCAGAACCTAACTAATCTATTCTAAACTTTTGAAAAGCTTCCTGCTGTTCTCAGATCATGACCCAAGCCCCTTAACATGATACGTAAGACTTGTGGTTATCTAGACCAAGATTCTTTCTAACCTCATCTTTCGGCCACTCATGGCTTCCACCTTCCACTTTGGAGGTAGCCCACTTTCCCATTACCTCTTGTCTCAGTACCCTTGCACCTCAGTCTGGGACGCCCTCCCAGTCCCTCTCCTTTTCTCAGTTACATCTTTAAACTCTGGCAGAATCTCTATCAGGAAGTATGGTTGCCTACTTGTCCCCACCGTGTTATGGTAGATTATGTGCCCGTCTTCTATATTTCTACAATATGTTATATATTGATCATATATCCATCCTAACAATCTATTTCTGGATGTGATTTTAGCTTCAGGGTTCCTTAAGTGCTGGGAATAAGTTTCATCTTATCCCCACCACTTAAGGAACTAAGTATCCCCAGCACTTAGCACAGTACCTAGCATGCCCAAATGTTTGCTAAATAATTATTTAATGACATTTACCTTTATTTCCTCTATGTCTGCTTTCTGGAGCTTTTCTCTGAAATGTTTGTCTGTTTCCAGCACATCAATCACTTGCTTGAGATATTCATCATAATAAAGTCCAGTATCCTTCAAATTAAGAAACAAACAATGCTTCTTAAGTTTTTCCTCGTCTGAATCTAAAGATCTTAATTCTGAACACTTTCTAGCAAAATAGCATTGAAGATATATCCACTTTGATAGTTTCAACAAAGTAGAAAAGTTATATTTCTCAAATAAAGAGTTTTCTATCTGGCCCGGGACCTGTAGCTCAGCAGTTAGGGCACTAGCCACATACACTGGAGCTGGAAGGTTCAAACCCAGCCTGGGCCTGCCAAACAACAATGACAACTACAACCAAAAAATAGCTGGGAGCTGTTGCAGGTGCCTATAGTCCCAGCTACTTGGGAGGCTGAGGCAAGAGAATCACTTAAACCCAAGAGTTTGAGGTTGCTGTGAGCTGTGACAACACGGCACTACCGAGGGTGACATAATGAGACTCTGTCTCAAAAAAAAAAGTTTTATATCAGAAACAATGCTGCTTCATCATTACATAAAGGTAGATTTTTCTATTTGCTTTAGACAACGAAGATTTAACCAATAATATTAATTGGTTTCTCCTCATCGTCATCTATCCTTTAAACATAACACAGTGTTTTCCTGGCTGTTTAACTCTACGTTTAAAATGTATTCTGAGGCTCAGCACCTGTGGCTCAAGCAGCTAAGGCACCAGCCACATACACCTGAGCTGGCAGATTCAAATCCAGCCCAGGCCCACCAAACAACAATAGCTGCAACCAAAAAATAGCTGGGCATTGTGGCGGGGGACTATAGTCCCAGCTACTTGGGAGGCAGAGGTAGGACAATCACTTGAGCCCAGGAGTTGGAGGTTGCTGTGAGTTGTGATGCCACAGCACTCTACCCAGCTTAAGGCTATCTCGAAAAAAGAAAAAGAAAAAAATGTATTTTTATTAATTCTTCTGTGTACTATCTAATACATTAACTATATTAAATTGTCTAATGTTAAACAGCATATGCTTGTCCAATACCCTTTCCATTGGTATTTCAGAATATTAGTAATATTTTAATTATAATTCCTCCCATTTCACTTACTGGTGGTTCCATCTTTGCACTTTCCACAGGGTGAGTATTTTGTACTTTTGTCTTGTCTATATCTATAGGCACAGCTTCAAGAGCAGTAAGGAGAAAAGTAACCAAGAGAAAACAGTATTGTAGTAGGATGGTCTGCCACCTCATCTGAAATGAAGGAATAATTAAAGTCCAGAAAAGATGTTTTAAAACAACTGTATGCATGCATTCCCAATGTCACATTAATAACATATTCAATCTCAAGGATTAATACCAAAAAAAAACCTCTAAGAAATAGGGAAAAAGAAATTATAACTCACCCCAAAAGCATTTAAAATACATCACTAAAAAAGTCAGAGGAGAAATGTATTTCAGCCAAAATTTAAAACATAGGAAACAAAATTTTAAAGTTTAAACTGCTTATATATAAGAAAACATTTGGTTAATTAAGCTTTTTTTAAAATTTCAGGTTAATATGAGAGTACAAACAACTAGGTTATAATATTTGCATTTGTTAGGTAGAGTCCCTTTTGTAACTGTGTCTCACACCCAAAAGATGTGCCATATACCCTTACGTTGTGCCCATTAAGTGGGAGCACCCCAATCCCTTCCTCTCCTCCCCTCTCCCTCCAACTTGAATTGAATTTTTTCTGTTATGTAAGTGTATATTAGATTGTCTACTAGCTCCTTATTAGTACTGAGTACATTGGATACTTGCTTTTCGATTCTTGTGATACTTTACTAAGAATGTGTTTTCAATTCCATCCAGGTTAACACAAAAGATGTGAGGTCTCCATCTTTTTTATGGCTGAATAGTGCTCCATGGTATATATATACCACAGTTTGTTATCCATTCCTGAGTTGATGGGCATTTAGGTTGTTTCCACATCTTGGCAATTGTAAATTGAGCTGCAATAAACAATCTAGTGCAAACGTCTTTATGATATACAAAAGTTTTTAGTAGTAATGGTAGTGAGGGGCCCAACTTTTAATAAATAAAATGCCCACTTATAGGAAATGAGGGTAAAAACTACATATTTTTTCTCAAAATATAAGGAAGTCAAAATTATTTCTACATGTATTTAGTTTAGTTTTGATCTAATTTTGAAAATAAATTATGAATAGTTGATTAAGAGAGACAAATAACTACCTATAAATATTCTCTTAACCATGTTAAATTATTTTATCATAGCCAATAGTCATTTACTAAATATCTTTTTTCAAATAAATAGGTCAATAAAATATTGCGTAGAATGTAGTGGTATTGAAACAAAATTAGAGGTACTGATGGTCACATGATATTGCTTCAGGCTGTTTTGAATAATGATGTCGAGAACATTTGTGTTCAAGTTATTGTGTTTATGTGTTTTCAATTCTTTTGATTATATACCTATCAGTAGAACTGCTGGGTAAGTGTGATAACTCTATGCTTATCTTTTTGAGGAACTTGCAAATCTTTCCAAAGCAACTGGACCATTTTACATTCCCACCAGCAATATATAAAGTTTCTCATCTCTCCACATTCCCCTATGTGTTCTGGTCACTTCTGCTGCATTCCCACTCTTCTGCCACATCTACTATAAATAGAAAGGCAAGTCAAGAGAGGAATATGTTTGTTCACACAGTGTGTGTGTGTGTGTGTGTGTGTGTCTCCTAATACCATGCAGTGAAAAAGTCACTGAAAGTCTCCAGGAAGCT
The DNA here is from genome assembly GCA_963574355.1 of Loris lydekkerianus. NCBI lineage: Eukaryota > Metazoa > Chordata > Mammalia > Primates > Lorisidae > Loris > Loris lydekkerianus. The sequence continues at coordinate 5,872 of CAUYPK010083853.1, read as the reverse complement.
ACTCTAAAGCACTGAATGTATAGTTCATAAAGATTTAATTGATACCAGGCTTATTGTAAATAACAACAGAAACCGTCTATTGAGTGTTCACTATGTACTAAGCATAATGCTAAACACATTTTTCATAATTAACTCATTTTAAGTCTTCCAGTGACCTTGTGAAATAAATACTACTCTCCTCATTTTAAAATATGGGGAACGGAGACATAATACCTAAAAAGCTTGATTTAGGTTACATAGCAGTGAGTCACAGAGCCAGGGTATTGACCTGGGAGTGACTGACTACAAAGCCTATGTCTTCTTTTAAGCAGAGATTCTCAAAGTGTGATCACCAGGCCAGTAGCATTAGCATCACCTGAAATTTGGTAGAAATGAGTATTGTCAAGGCCTAGTCTATATCTTCTAAATCACAGACTCTGGGGATAGGGACCACCACAATCTACATCAACCAAGCCCTATAGATGATTCTGATGTATGCTAAAGTTTGAAAACCACTGCCCCAGAACATATTTCTTCACCAACCTCACCTATAAGGAGAAAAAGAAATAATGTTTATCTCAAAAGTAAATATGGATTCTTAAGGAATATGGGTTTTGTGTCTCAGAGTAAGGCAGATTAAATTTAGGCCTATATTCTAATTCCACGTTTGTCAATTAACTTTTCCCACTTCAGTTTTCTCCTTTACAAAAATAAAGGAATTTTTTTTTAATAATAGAATTTAACTTGATCTCAATTTTCTCTAAGCACTTAAGTTCTATTATCTAATTATTCTTTTGAACATACATATTTTGTTGCCTACTCAGGGACACTAACAAAATTACTTGTACACACATCAATTGTTTAAAATTATTAAGTTTATATGATTCATAAATGCCTTAAAACTAAATATTTCTTATTCAGCCAGCTTAAAATTACATTGGTAGATCAAGTAGCAGGTCTGGGGGCAGACATACAAATACTAACAGTAACAACAACAAAAATCAACTACCAAGGGAAATTCACGTCCAGATACAATAAAAATGAGGTAAAATGAGCTTGACATAGCAGCTCTCACCTGTAATCCTAGCACTTTGGGAGGGTGAGGCAGGCAGACCACTTGAGCTCAGGAGTTTGACAGCAGCCTGAACAAGAGTGAGATCCATCTCTACTAAAAACAAAAAAAACCTATCCAGTCATTGTGGCTAGTGCCTGTAGTCCCAGATGCTTGGGAGGCTGAGGCAAGAGGATCACTTGAGCCCAAGAGTTTGAGGTTGCTGTTGAGCTATGACGCTACAGCACTCTACCTAGGGTGACAGAGACTCTATCTCAAAAAAAAAAAAGCAAGGAAAGCTTCACACTTCGTAAACAAAACATGAAACATTAAACTTAGACCTGATCAAACTTAGACCTTGCTTCTGTGGAAGTAGAAATAAAGCTCCTCAAATTTAGGTTTATGGATGATGAGACTTGCATTCTATGCCAACTGGACTTATCTTTAACTTTTTCAAGAAAGAGACAATGAATTGTGACTGCCACTTTGAAGCCAAAAGCTGTTTCACTTCTTGATAATTTTACTGTACAAAAGACTGAGATTTTTAAGAAGTCTGTTTATTTTAAAATCAAATACAGCAGAAAGTGGTGGTATACAACTGCTATTCGGGAGGCTGAGGCAGGAAGATTGCATGAACCCAGGAGTTGGGACCTCCAGTAAAATCACACTGCTGCGCTCCAGTTAGGCAACAGAATGAGACCCTCTCCCCAAAAAATAAACAAATAAATAAATATAGAACCGATTAACAGCAAATATAGCCAGAAGTAAAAGAACACATATCATACAGTTCAATTTATATGAAACATCCAAAATAAGCAAATCCATAGAGAAAGAAAGTTAGTGGTTGTTTAAGGCTGCTGGTAGGGGAAAGGGAAAGTGAGAAATAAGTGCCAATAAGTATAGTGTTTCTTTGGGGGTAATGAAAATGTTCTAAAATTAGATAGTGGGTCAGCACCTGTAGCTCTAGCAGCTAAACCACCAGCCACATACACCAGAGCTGGTGGGTTCGAATCCAGCCTGGGGCCTACCAAACAACAATAACAACTACAACCAAAAAATAGCCAAGTGTTGTGGTGGGCACCTATAGTCCCAGCTACTTGGGAGGCTGAGGCAAGAGAGTTGCTTAAGCCCAGGAGTTGGAGGTTGCTGTGAGCTATGACACCACAGCACTCTACCCAGGAAACCAGCTTGCGGCTCTGTCTCAAAATTTAAAAAAAAAAAAAAAAAAAAAAAAAAAGATAGTGAAGAGGTCATACATCCTTATGAATACACCAAAAACCAACATTTTTAAAAGAATTTTATGACATGCAAATCATAGCTTTTTTTAAAAAACAGTACAAACAGTAAAAAAAATCCAAACTTATAAAATATGTGAAAACTTAAAAAAGAATACAATTTATAAATTATCACTTTACCAGCCTTGCTTTAAAATTTTTCATAATTATGCACTTTTCTATATTTAAATAACTTTTTCTGCTTTTTCTACAATTACTAGAAAAGCATGGAAAATTTTTACATCTTGATTTTGAATTTAACTTTGTTTTATAATTCTGTCAATTTTTATTTAAATATTAGATGTATATAAGATTTTCTAGCTTTCTGGTAAATTTAACCATTTATCACATTTGAGTAACTTTTATATCTCAACTTGGCCTAAAATCTCATTTATCTAATAGTAATATAGCTAAACAAGGTTTTTTTTGATTAGTGTAAATATATATACATATACACACACATTGCTTTTTTATCCATGCTGACAATCTCTATCTTCTATATGGATTGTTTACCCTGTTTATTATACATCTAATTAAATTGATACTGTACTTAATTAATTCTAAGATTGCACAATTCTTCAGTTTAACATCTCAAAAATTAAAATTGTGAATGGCTAGGCCAGGTGCCATGGCTCACACCTATAATCCTAGCACTCTGGGAGAACAAGGCAGGAGGATCACCTGAGCTCATAGGTTCGAGACCAGGCTGAGCAAGAGCGAGACCCAGTCTCTACTAAAATAAAAAATTTAGCTGACATCATGGCAGGTTCCTGAAATCCTAGCTACTCAGGAGGTTGAGGCAGGAGTTTGAGTTTACTGCCAGCTATGCTGACACCATGGCACTTTAGCCTAGGCAACACAGGGAGATCTGTCTCAAAAAAAAAAAAATTGCGATCGGCTGCATGGCAACAGCGATATAGTCTTTACTACTTGTACATGCATAATTTTATTATAGTTATGCTTACTATCATAACTTCAGATTGAGCTTTTGCATTACTGGCACTTGCCACTTTAAATATTGTCAAAAAGATATTAAGCTATGACTTGGCATTAAAACAAAAAGTTCTTTTGTAAGCACAGAAACAAAACAGGGGATACTAGTGAAGAAATTATTTGATGTTAGAGGAATAACAGTAACTTTACTTTTGGTTTTTTTTTAAAGACACAGTCTCGCTCTGTCATCCAGGCTAAGAGTGCAGTCTACAGGCATGATCATAGCTCACTGCAGCCTTGAACCCTGGGCTCAAGGGATCCTCTTGAGCCACCCTTCCAAGTAGGTGGGACTACAGGCACTACTACCACCCCCAGCTGATTTTTCTTATTTTTTATAGAGATGGTCTTTATATGTTGCCTAGGCTGTCTCAAACTCCCAGCCTCAAGCTATCCTCCTATGTCGGCCTTCTGAAGTGCTGTGCTGGGATGACAGGCCATCATGCCCAGCCTATTATTTCATATGAAGGAACAACTAAGTGCTTTACCTGACTTTAAGCAGGAAAATAACCAACAAGTACACAAAGCTGTTACATTTTGTTACAGAAACCCATGAGGATTACCTATTAGCAGCCAAACAATGCAGATGAAAGCAAGAGAAACTGATAATGCCTCCAATAAATACAAAATTTCAAAGAATGTGAGGCTGAACTGATGGACTTGGGCATCATTAAGGCGAAAGTCAATTTGTCAGAAACTTTCTACTACATACAATACAAATAACCATTAAAGAAAAGAAACTTCCTGCTAATACTGAACAGAAGCTGCATAAATTCCAGCCACATGTAATTTAAAGGAAAAAATAAAGCTGAGTTTAGTCGATAGGAAATGCTGACAAAATCCTGATGTTCTTTGACATGCCTCAAAATACTATGTTAATGTCAACAGTGCTAAGGAGACTGATATAAGAGAATGGGCCAGAAAACAACATATTATAGTAACACTATCATAAATGCCTATGGCCAAAACGTTGCTGCCTTATTAAATTTTAAACTACAAAATGATCTTCCAAAGATGCTAGTGTATACATTTAAAAAGGCAGCCAGAGTTGGCGAGGGAGATGGCGGATGGTTAAGCTAAAGCAGCGGTTCTCAACCTGTGGTTCACAACCCACAGGAACTGTGTTAAAGGGTCACGGCATTAGAAAGGTTGAGAACCACTGAGCTACAGGAAGAGTAGCTAAATCTGGCTGAATGTGGAGAAGCCCTACATAATCTGTCAAGTGTGTGTGTTTAGCTCTTGCTGCATTCCAAGAACATTGTGTCTGAACAGGTGAAGAACAGGTTGCCTGCAAAGTAAGATGACTTGGTGTTATTCTTGATGCCATGTCTGGACAACTGCCAGCCCAGAGCTTTCCAGTCAACAAGGAGACTTTCAGGAAATAATATAAATCTGAAAACTTTCCATTTCATCCTCTGATAGGAAAAAAGCATCAGCTTCAAAGCTTGCAAAATGAGTGTTGAGGCTTAGAAGAAAACCCGAGGCAAAGGAGCTGTTCGTTCTCTCCCTCCCTCTCTCCCTCTCCTCAGAGAGAACAATGTATGGGAAAATAAAGGCAGCAATTCAAGGGGGTGTTTTAAAAGATTCACACTATGAATGTGAAGAGGTCTTAGGAATACCTTAATCAACTTTTTTCCCTTTTAATTTATGTGTGCACAAAAGTCATGTGAGAAAAATCTGTAACATGTCTACATTAATCTAAACATAAAATAGAACTGTAATAAAGCACAGTGCCAAAGTTTAATTGGCAGCATTTTTTCTATATGGCACTTAATGGTATGGCTTAACACATGTATCAAAGGACTCTTAAAGATACTTATCTTGAATGAGATAAGATAGATTTATCTTAAATCTACCACCTTCTATAGGGCTATTAATCCTGCCTCTAATATTTATTTCCTCTCCCTTCTTGCTTTGTTTTTGATTAATGTAGAATGTCTTTAATATACTTTCTCTCCTCTACTAGTTTCCAATGTGTTAGTGTTCATTCTAGACACAACTAAGACAATCCCCTCAAATATTTACTCCTTACTAAGGCCTCAATAAATGTCAAGTGTTATCTTAACTAAAGAAATGGAAAGTGTTCTAGCACATTAGGTAGAAAAGTAATGACACAAAAATCTCTTTAAATAACAAGGTAATGTCGAACATGTCAGAGGTTTACACATTTTCATCAACTGCAAACTATACAAATACCCACACAAGAGGGACGGGTAGGTGAGCAATAAGCAGCAGCAATGGGAAGAAGGGAGGACCAACTCACTTTCCTGTCACCATCAGGTCCTGAGAATGGCCTTTTCTTCATCACCCTCTTTCATAAGCCTACAGAACTACAGAGGAAACATTGGGGTGAACTATGATGAAACAATAGTGATTCAAACTGCCAGGAGAGGCTGATAATTTCCTCTCTAAAGCAGGATATAAAATTCTAAGTCAGGATGCAGGGCTGTGGCCAAATCACTCTCTCCAGAGAGTCCTGGGTGGTCCATCTTCTGGGAGTTCCTATGGGAAAATCACATTCACTACTTAGCTCTTAGGGGTCATAAACATGACCTAGAACTCTCCTCTCTTCTTCTTC
>CAUYPK010083849.1:0-11064 GCA_963574355.1 Loris lydekkerianus | reverse complement strand
GTGTCAGAAATCCTTTCTTCTGCTTGCTCCATTCTGTCACTGAGGGATTCTACTGTGTTTCTCAGATCTTTGAGGGATGCAACTTCTTGTCTCAATGTTTCAAAATCTTTGGTCATTTGCTCTTTGAATCCATTGAATTCTTGAGATAACTTTTGGAATTCCAGTTCGATCTTATTTGCTATCCAGATCCTGAATTCAATTTCTGACATCTCAGCTATTTGTTTGTGCATCGGGCCTTTTGCTGTTTCTGCTCTATTAATCCTTGCGGGAGTTGATCTACTCTGATTATTCATATTGCCAGAGTTTTTCTGTTGATTTCATCTCATTATTGTTTTTCACCATTGCCTCTGGCCATCCTCAGAGTTGGGGATGTGTCTCTCCATGATTAGACCCCAGCGGGATCACTCTATTGTTGCTGGATCTTTGTAGGGAGTGACCCTGTGTAGTTCCTCTGGGGCTGCTGTGGTTAGGGAGTTCAGGTTGTGGAAGCAGCTCCCATGTTGACACGCCTGGATCCAGCAACAGGGCTGGGGGTGGTGCACACAGTTCTGGGAGTGCCTGGCACCCAATGACTTTGGCACAGAGAACCCAAAGCTCCAGTAGTCTCTGGCCAGGGGAAGGGCTCTGGGCAGAGGCAGGGAGGGCTCCAGAGGGCACGCAGCTACCAGGATCCCTAGCCAGATGAACGGGCTAGTCTGGAGGCTGGGAGGACACAGGAGGGAGGATGCAGGGTTGTGTGGCTCCCGCAGTTCCTAGTCAGGGAATGTGGAGGCCCAGTCAGTTTGGGTCACTGGTCGGGGTTCACTGCACAGCTCTTATGGAGGTCTGGGCAGTGCTAAGCCCAGGAGTTTGAGGTTGCTATGAGCTATGATGTCATGGCACTCTACGCAGGGCAACAGCCCAAGGCTCCAGTGTGGCAGAACCACCTCACTCTGCCCCTAGGGATTAAGGCTGTAGGGTAGTTCAGTCCCCGCCTTTAGGCTTCTCAGTCACTAGGTTACTTTGTCCCACCCGATCCTTACTCTGGGACCCTGTGGGAGCTTGCCGGAGCAGTTCTTTCTCAATGGCTTACTTCACCCAGCTCAGTGGCTGATTCTGGGGCCCCAAACAATGCCCAATGTTCTCCACAGTCCTGCTCAAGCTCTCCCCAAGGCAACTCAACTGAGTGCCAAGTCCAAGAACACCAAAACAGTTCACAGGTAAAGCCTTTCTGGTTTGCAGTCTCACTGATGCTTGTACTCACTGTTGCCGGTGTGATTAGGTCGATCGAACACACGCAGCCACTTGCCAGTTTTCCACTATTTTTGTCCTCCTCCTGGGGTCCAGAAGTCCCTTGCTGGCTCCCTGTATCCTCAACGGGATGATCATAGGCAGATCCCACCAGCTAGAGATGCCTGGAGTCTTGTCTCCACAGACTCGTTGTGCCCAGTTGCAGGGAAGCTGTTACTCGGCCACCATTTTTAATCCAATCTCTCTGTAGCACATCTTAATTTAAACACAAGAAACCATTTCAATTTGTTTTCCTAAGTTCCTCAATTTGTCTTGATGATTTTGAGCAGAATTTCACTTGTACCTGGGCCACTGTGAGACAGAAAGTTGTTTCATAGCTTTTCTTTCTCCTCTTCTACCTAAGGAAAGCACACAACCCTGGTGAGGCTTTCAAGGAGATTTTGCTGCTAGCAACAATGGGCAAGAGAAATATGAAATGCGAGGGGGAGTTTGAAAATGTCAGAATATCCAGCTCTCCAAAAGGGGTCTCTGCTATTCTAACTTGCTGTGTGATTTTGAACATAACATAGACGTAATCATTAAGGCTTTGAGCAGATAATATGAAATGCTACTTCCAAAGTCATAATTCCATTTGTTGGAAAATCAATAAATTAAATAACACATTTATTAAAGAAACACAAACCCTTTCACTAACCCCTCACCCACCCCTCTGAGAAGATTCTTTTTGCAGGGTGTAGTGTTTTTGCATTCTTCTCCAGGATGTGTGGAACTTCATGGTATTTGTCACTCCATCTGTTGACAAGTTGTGTGGTTTCTATAGCTGGCTGAATGAACATCTGTTTGGGCCTTTTGTGTGTCCATCCTGGAAACGTATTCTAACTCAAGGCAAATGGTTTTTTGCAGAAAGAGAAATCCATTTTTTAGTTAAACATCCTTATTCCCCAAGGCCATCAAATATGCTCTAAGATCCAAGAAAGAGGCTCCTCCCTAGTCCCTGCTAGCTTTCTTCTTTCTCTCGTAGGGAGAAGGACGAGAAAAAGAACCCAAGCCTGCACGAGTGCTAAGGGCGCATCTAATGTGAAAGGGCTGAAGTCAGTGAGAGGAAGGGAGGGAGACAATGCCAGCATCTAGCAGCACAGAACCCATCACAGGGTGTAGGTATGTACCTTAAAGCCAGGGACAGAAAAGGCAAACAGGAAAAAAAATCTCTGCAGACACGGTAAATTATTTATTAAGAAAAGTAGAGTATGTGGGAGTAGAAATGGACTATTATTTGCAACTCCATGCCATGTAGATGTCTCATTTTCAAGACTGTATGAAGAAAATAAAATCATGTTGAATGCATTCTATTTCATAGGTCTCATAAACTTTTTGTTTTACTTTTAAATCCTAGAAAGAGATAACAATGTACACAAAAGGAAACTGAGTGCTACTCTGCCTGTAGGAATGTGCTTATCTTATGATGAGATGGTATAGACTAACCGAGCCCAAGCTCTGACTACTCACCACAGAGCAGCCAGCAGGTCCAGAGACAGGTGTTGGGGCAAGGACAGTGACTTTTATTCAGAAAGCCATCCAACCAAGAAGATGGGGGACTAAGGTCCTGAAGAACCACCTCAAGTTCATATGAACTGTAGGCTCCTTTTATGTTAAGAAGGGAAGGGACAGAACAGTGCTGGGGGGAGGATATGGAGGTAATGAATAACCACAGACATCTGCACATTGGAGGGTCACAGGAGGTCACAACACTTCTTGGTCAGTTAACTTGGATGAGCAGGTCAGGCCACATTATTCGTATACATTCTTAGCATAGCGTAGTGACTTGTATGTATACTTTCTTATCCCTCAGAGGCATAGTTTACAGAAAAGGACAGTTATTATCTTTCTTTTAAAGTTGGACTCTAAACTAAATTCTTCCTGTGATTAGTTGACTTACAGGCAGAGCTAAGGGAAGCTTTTAACCTGAAGGACATCACTGCAGGGGCCAGAATCAAAATGGAGCTAGTCATGCTAAGCCTCCTCCTACTGTTACCGGTTCTTTGCCTTCCATTTGTCAGAAGCTCAGATGCTATTAGCAGAATCAATAGCTTCTATGAAGGAAGGTCACCAAAAGATTTCTTGACTAAAGATTTTCACCATTGGCTTATCCTGCAACATCAACCTACTCACTATTTTGTCATAACTACTCTGTGATATGTGGATGGGTAATGTGACTTATTAAAATGATCAAAACAGATGTTCTTTGTGAATATATAGACTATTAGAAGCTCATAATAATTAAAATTTAAAAAGAATTTTTTTTAAAGAAAATATATAAGAAAAAAATGATCAGACTCAAGTTCACTTTTACCATGTACTATTTCCAAGTTTATTGAAAAGTTAGTCCAAGGTTTGATTTCGTCTCTGCATTTTGGAAATAATAAAGTACTTACCTTAAAATATTATTTGGAAGTTTGTGTTTAATATAAGTAAGATCCTTATCATAGCAATCTGGAATCTATCAAGAATATTATATGATATTATTTTCTTGAGTGTTGCATTATTGGGTTCCATGTCAAAATACAAAAGTTTATTGTGTGCTATTCAATATTTATATATTCTATTTACTTCTCATCATGGATTTGTCCTTGAAATTACTTATGTAAAGGGCCCTATCTACTCTAAATTTCTTGAGATTATAGAATACATACATTTTAACCCTTGATGTAGAGAATAATGCTAAAAATATTGAGAAAAAGCATCTCTTATGAAATTCAGATCTGGTGATATTTATAAGTGGAAATATTCTGATTCGAGGCTATTGAGACAAAATACCAGAGAGGGGGTGCAAAAGAGGTCAAGACTGCCTGGTATTATAGTGATTTAGGTCTCAGCATGCAATGTGATCCCAGAATTCCCTCAATGGCTTCACCAGTGGATGCGAAAACACCTTCCATGAGAATAAAGAGCTAACGAAAGAACTTTTTTGTTTTGGAGACTGAGTCTCACTCTATTGCCCTGACTAGAGTGTCATTATGTCATCAGAGCTCACATACCTGGGCTCAAGAGTTCCTCCTGCCTCAGCCTCCCAAGTAGCCAGGCTATAGGCTCTTGCCACATTTCCTGCTGGTTTTTTTTTTTTTTTTTTTTTTTTAAATTTTCAGTAGGGAAGGATCACTCTTGCTAAGGCTGGTCTGAACTCCTGAGCTCAAGGGATCCTCTTACCTCAGAATTATAGGCATGAACCACTGCACCTAGCCAAAAACATATACACATTTTAAGAAAGGAAAAAAGTGGCTGAGGGAACTGCCTCACGTCTTTAATCCCAGCATTATAGGAGACCAAGGCTGGAGGATCTCATGAGCTCAGGAGTTCTAGACCAGCCTTAGCAAGAGTAAGACCTCATCTCTACTAAAGGAAATGCTAACCAGGCATTGTGGTGGATGCCTATAACCTTAGCTACTTGTGAGCGTAAGGTAGGAAGATAATCTGAATACAGGAGTTTGAGATTGCTGTGACCTAGGATGATGCCCTGACCCTCCAGCATGGAGCAACAGAGTAAGACTGTGACTCAAAAAAAAAAAAAAAAAAAAAAGAAGAAGAAAGAAAGAAAAAAGTGCATTAAAATGGTAATAATATATACTGATAACATCTGCTATATATTGTATATTATAACTCTTGAAATTACAGATGTCAAAGATGACTTGAGGGTGACCATTTTAACACAGCTTTTCCTTTCTTAAAATGTGCATACATTTTTAGCATCCTCTGTATATTACCTACTTTGCACTAAGGAAAATAATTGGCACAGTTATTTCTGTGGTATTCTAAAGTCACATTGGGCAGGGCTGTCTAAGACTATTAGGTGCTAATTCCAAGTATTTTCATTAGCAAGGATCTACTGAGTTCCTCTGGAGGGCAAAAAGGCAGGCTTGTCATCCTCAAGATATTAATATATTTAAAATAAAACATCTAAACTCGAGAAGAAACAAGACATTGATAGCATAATGAAGATACCTGTAAAATTAAAATCTCTCCAATAATTTTTGTTTGCCTGCTTGCCTGCTTTTGATTTGGTTTTGGTTTTCTTTGTTTCTATTGATGTTTTCACCTTTTCTTACTGTCTCAATATGAGAGCCCGACCATGAAGACTCTAGCGCCAAGACACAGAAACCTTTGCAAAACAAGAGAATTCTATTTGTAGGGAGGGAAAAGAGTGAATGTATAGGGTCTACTGGTGTGTGGTAATCTTTGCAGAGTGATAGGAAAGCAAATCATTTCCAATGGTGAAGAAAAGTGCTTGACGCTAGATTTTTATTAACCACTAATCTCAAGGATAAACCTAAAAATAAAGAACAAAGGTGCTATGAACTAAAGTATGCCCCCACAAAATTCATAGGTTGAGGCCGTAATCTCTAACATAGTGGTTCTCAACCTGTGAGACCACAGGAAATGTGTTAAAGGGCCATGGCATTAGGAAGGTTGAGAACCACTGCTATAATGTGATAATATTTGGAGTTGAAGTTTTTGGAAGTAATTAGATTAGATCATGAGCCTGAGGCACACATAATGGGATTTGTGACGTTAAAAGAGGAAGATCTCTATCTCTCTCTTTCCCTCTCTTTCTCCTGTCCCCATTCTCTCTTCCCTGCCCAAGCACACACAGTGAGGAAAGGACATGTGAGGACACAAGAGAATCCTGCCACCTGCAAGGCAGAAAAGAGCTCCGTCCAGGCACTGAGCAGTCTAACACCTTGAATTTCCAGCCTCTAAAACTGAGAAAAAAATTCTGTTGTTTAGGTGACCCAGACTATAATATTTTATTATATTGAACTAAGAGAAAATGGCAATAATGAAAAAATTTAGTCAGATTTGGTGGAATCTTAGCGCGGTAGAAGGGTGGGTTTTATTACCTTTCGATCCTCAGGAAATGGTTTGAAGAATTAAAAGTTTCCCAAAGAAGCTTTAAGGTTATGACATCCCCAGGGCAGCAGAGTACCATATAATGGGTAGAGAACACAATGGCTGATGAAGGGGTCTCTGTCGGTAGACCTAAGAAAGTATCTGCCCATCTCTAAAGAGTCTTCAGAATGCAAAGTCTTTATGCCACTGTTGGAGGCTACATGGGGATAAGGAACAGAAGGGACAGTGCTCGGGGTTATTTCTGGGTCTGAGGAGAGGAGGCAGTGGTGTTGGGGCCTCCTGATCTGAGGAGATGGCAGCCCTATAAGAGTAGTAGAAACAAAATGGACCTACTAACATACTGAGACCACTTAGATACCAGAGAGGCCAAGAGAAGGCCAGGCTGTATCAGGCACCCTCAATAATCCTCAGGGTGGGACACCCAGGGGTGATGCTGACAGCCAGGAAATATGTGTGAATGCTAAAGCTCAAGGCAAGGCATGCACTTTAGTTAAGGGCCTCTCCTATACCACGAGGAGGAGGGAATGTCTGCACTCTGGAACCAATGTGGAGCCCCGAAGACCATTTGAGAGAGGAGAATCACCCTCCCTTGGGTCCTTTAAATATTCACAAGAGGAAGAGAACTCTTCTGCCTATAGTTGGAAAGGGGATGTGAAAGCATGTTGGATAATTTAAAGAAAATAAAGGTCACTGTATTTTTCTTTATGTATTCTTAGTTGTCTTAGGTCAAGCTGTCTTAGGAAAATACAATAGATTGGGTATCTGAAACAAAATGAATTCATTTTCTCATGGTTCTAGAAGATAAAAATGTAGGACCAAGGTTCCAGCCAATGCAGTTACTGTTGAGGACCCTCGTTCTAGCTGGAAGATGGCTGCTTTCTTGCCATGCTACTTACAAGGCCTCCTATTTTTCAAGGCATGTGCTTGGAGAAGGAGAGACCTGGTGTCTGTCCCTCTTCAGGTAAGGACGCTGGTTCTATTGATCAGGGACCTATTCTTGTCACATCATTTAATATTGATTACTTCCTTGGAAGCCTCATCTCCAATGCAGTCACATGAGGGTTAGGACTTTGACTGGTTCTGGGGAGGACACACCATTCAGTCCACAGAATTAGTAGGTAAGTAACGATATTAATTTGCATCCTTCTGAAAGCAGAGTGCAAGACAAGGAGTTGGAATATTTTCTTGGGAAACAAGGACTGGGATAAGAATTTGGGAGGTAAATTTGGAAAGCAGGAATAAGGGCTGGGGAAAGTAAAGAAGGAGAGATCAATGGCAGGGTGAGGCAGGGTGCACTGAGGTAAGGGCCCTCTGTTAGCCAAGATAGCTCAGATCTACATATTCCACTTCAGAATTTTCAATCTGGAAACTGAGAGAACGGAACACTTAGACCTGCCTGGTTGTTTGAAGGATCAACCTGGGGAACCTAAAAATGCACTTGTGCACTGGCCAAGCATGCTCCCTCCACACAGACAAGGTCTCGACCCAAATGAGAAAGGCCACACAATATGAAGTTGAGGTGGCATGCAGCCACCAGAACACACGAGCTGGAAACGCCACCAGTGCTGCAGTGGATGTCAGAGGTTGAGAAAGTGTGACATCACCAACGAAAGCATTTGTGTAAGATTAATCTTTGTTTACATGGAAACAGTTAAAAATCCAATTGGTTTATAATAAGAGATTTGACAATTAAGTTTGCCGACTCACCACCATGTGCTTATGTTGGCAGTTCTGTACAAACAGCTCAGGAGGGTTTCCTAACCCTGGTGAATCTGCGTCTCACACCTGTGTGTGCCGACCTGAGGAGGTGGCTTCTGAGTGGTGTTCATTATTGTTGGTGCATGTTCCGTGTGCTGGCCTGAGAATGTCAGAGCTTGAAATAGAGCAACAAACAAACATTAAATTTCTAGTTAAAATAGTAAAAGTGGAAGTGAAAACAGGGGCATATTAGTCCAAGTTTATGGATAATACCATGAAGAAAATGGCACTGTACAAATGGATTAAATGTTTTGCTTAAGGGAGAGAAAGCACCACTGATGAAGAGAAGTCGGAGTGGCCAGTAAAGAGCAGAACTAATGAAAACACTGAGAAGATTCATCAAATAAATCGTGGGTCAAAATTGTTGGCTGACTATGAGAAGCATAGGAGACCAAGTAAACGTACATAAAGTAACAGGACAAAATCATAACTGAAAATCTTGGTATGAGAAAGGTGTGCACAAAAATAGCCCCATGGGAGCTCACTGATGAACAAAAGCAGAGGGGAATCGAAGTTTGTGAAGATCTTTTGGAAGATCTTTTGGAGAGTCAAGGCAATGTTTCAGGACATGTTATCACTGGTGATGAAGTATGCGTGGAACAAAACACAACCCAGAAACGAAACGTCAACACGCACAGTGAAAGTTGGCAGCGCTCCCTGACCACAACAGCTCCATCAGTCTAAGGGAAGAGCCAAAACTTTGCTGAACTTTCCTGATATCAGAGGGATTGTTCATTATAAACTTGTGCCAACTAGATAAACAGTTAACCAAGTTTACTATTTAGAAGTGCTGAAAATGCTGCATGAAAAAGTCTTCTGAAAACAACCTGAACTTTTTCCCCAGATCTCATGGCTCACAACAACACACCAGCTCCTGCAGCACTGTCTGTGAGGGAGCATTTAGCCACTAAATAAATAACTGTATTGGGACACCCTCCCTATTCACCTGGCTTAGACCCCAGTGACTTTTTTCTTTACCCAAAGATAAAGGAAATAGTGAAATGAAGACATTTTGATCACAAAATGTCCTAAGGGGTAATAACAACAAAAGTTCTGATGATCATTCCAGGAAAAAGAGTTCCAAAATTGCTCTGAAGGATGGACAAGGCCCTGGCCTCAATGTGTAGCTTTTCAAAGAGTGCCCTTCAATAGTGACCATAGTGACATTCAGCAATTAGGTATGTAGCACTTTTTTTTGTTAAATAACAATAACAATGTTTAAGATAAGGATTAGAAACAAAAACCTTGTAAAGAATGAACGAACATAAATACATTCAGAAAAGGAATCAGACAATTGTTACATCAAAATACTAAGCAATAATAATAATAATAATGCAAAGAAAGCAACATTCACATTATCAAATAAGAGTATGTCTACTATAGAATGCTTTGACTCTGAGATTCAGTATGGAGTCATCAGTTAACTTCTAATTTTTTATGGCTGAATAACTTCATTATTTTTTATGGCTGAATAATATTCCATCATATACATATACCACAGCTTACCAATCCATTCCTGGGTTAAAGGACATTTAGATTGTTTCCACATTTTGGCAGTTGTAAATTGGGCTGCGATAAACAGCGTAGTACAGGTGTCTTTATAATAAAAGTTTGTTTGTTTTTTTTTTTCCTTCTGGATAGATGCCCAGTAATGGAAGTGCAGGATCAAATGGGAGGTCTAGGTTGAGTTCTTTGAGATTTCTCCATAGTTCCTTCCAAAAAGGTTGTATTAGTTTGCAGTCCCACCAGTGGTGTAAAAGTGTTCCTTTCTCTCCACATCCACGCCAGCATCTACAGTTTTGAGATTCTGTGATTGTAGGCCATTCTTGCTGGCGTTAGGTGATACCTCAGGGTGGTTTTAATCTGAATTTCTCTAATAATTAGGGATGATGAGTATTTTTTCATATGTTTGCTGGCCATTCATCTATTGTCTTTAGAGAAGATTCTATTCATCTCTCTTCCCCATTGATGTATGGGATTGTTGGTTTTTTCTTGTGAATTAATTGAAGCTCTGTATAGATCCTGGTTGTTAAGTGTTTGTCTGATTCAAAATATGCAAATATCCTTTCCCATTAGGTAGGATGTCTATTTGCTTTGGTTGTTGTCTCCTTGGCTGTACAGAAGCTTTTAAGTTTAATTAAATCCCATTTGTTTATTATTATTGTTGTTGCTATTGCCATGGCAGTCTTCTTCATAAAATCTTTCCTCAGGCCGATATCTTCCAGTGTTTTTCCTATTCTTTCTTTGAGGATTTTTATTGTTTCATCCCTTAAATTTAAGTCTTTTATCCACCTTGAATCAATTTTTATGAGTATAGAAAGGTGTGGGTCCAGTTTCAGTCTTTTACATGTGGATATCCAATTCTCCCAACACCATTTATTGAAGAGGGAATCTTTACCCCAGTGGACACTTTTGTTTGCTTTATCGAAGATTAGGTGACTATAAATTGTTGATTTCCTTTCCTGGTTTTCTATTTGATTCCAAATGTCTATGTCTATATTTTTGTGCCAGTACCATGCTGTCTTAACCACTATGGCCTTGTAATACAGCCTAAAATTCCTAGTATGGTGATACCCCCAGCTTTGTTTTGATTACTAAGAACTGTCTAAGCTATACGGTTTTTTTTTTTTTTTTTTCTCATTCCATACAAAACACAGAATCATTTTTTGCAAGTCTTGAAAGTAAAATGTTGGAGTGGCGGTGCCTGTGGCTCAACAGAGTAGGGTGCTGGCCGCATATGTTGGAGGTGGCAGGTTCAAACCCAGCCCTGGCCAAAAACTGCAAAAGAAAAAAAAAAAAAAAGAAAGAAAAGAGAATAAAATAGGATGTTGGTATTTTAATAGGGATGGCATTGAATCAGTAAATTGCTCTGGGAAGTATAGACATTTTAAAATGTTGATTTTTCCCAGCCATGAGCATGGTATATTCTTCCATTTGTTAAGGTCCTCTGCTGTTTCCTTTCTTAAGGTTACATAATTTTCTTTATAGAGGTCCTTCACCTCTTTTGTTAGGTATATTTCTAAGTATTTCATCTTCTTTGGGGCTATGGTGAAGGGAGTTGTGTCTTTAATTAACATCTCTTCTTGGCGGCTGTTGGCATATACAAAAGCAACTGACTTGTGGACATTGATTTTATGTCCTGAAACATTACTGTATTTTTTAATGACTTCCAAG
>CAUYPK010083847.1:0-46480 GCA_963574355.1 Loris lydekkerianus | reverse complement strand
AAATTTATTAGCAAGAAAAGAACACGTGACCCCATTTCAGGGTGGGCAAGGGACTTAAAGAGAAACTTCTCTAAAGAAGACAGACGCAAAATCTACAGACACATGAAAAAAAGCTCATCATCCTTAATCATCAGAGAAATGAAAATCAAAACTACTTTGAGATATCACCTAACCCCAGTAAGAGTAGTCCACATAACAAAATCCCCAAACCAGAGATGTTGGTGTGGATGTGGAGGAAAGGGCACACTTCTACACTGCTGGTTCCTTATAGAATGATGTTTTGAGAATACTTAGAGGTCTAAGAATATACCTGCCATTTGATCCTATATTACCTTTACTAGGTTTATACCCAGAATACCAAAAGTCACAATATAACAAATACATCTGTACCAGAATGTTTATTGCAGCCCAATTTATAATTGTTAAGTCATGGAAGAAGCCCAAGTGCCCATCGACCCACGAATGGACTAGCAAATTGTGGTACATGTATACCAAGGGATAGTATGCAGCCTTAAAGAAAGATGAAGACTTTACCTCTTTCATGTTTACATGGATGGAGCTGGAACATATTCTTCTTAGCAAAGTATCTCAGGAATGGAAGAAAAAGTATCCAATGTACTCAACCCTACTATGAAGCTAAATTATAGCTTTCACATGAAAGCTTTAACCCTTTTCTGTGCTAAATTTATAGCACAAGACTATGGGGAAAGGGCCAAGGAAGGGAAAGGGAGGGGGAAGATTTTGGTGAAGGGAGGGTAAGGGTGGGGCCACATCTATGGTGCATCTTAGAATGGGTATAGGTGATTGCACTAATGTACAGAGCTATGATTTAACAACAAAAAAAATAAAAAAAAAAAAAATTAAAAATGTTTCACCAAAAAAAAAAAACAATTCCAAAATCAAGACTTCATTAGTTTCTATACCTTAAATATTATTTACGTGCCAAGGAACTTTACATAGTATAAAGAATAACAACCTTGAGTTCAAATAGATCTGCCTACTATACTTCCTCATGATCTCAAGCAATTAAGATTCATTTTTTTTTTCCAGTTGAAAAAAATTGGGATAAACAAATAAATTCCTGCAGGGTTCTTGTGAGAGTTACAAAAAAATAATAATGTACTTGGGATATTTAGCAGGATGTCTGAATCATAACTGACACTTACTAAATGAGAGATCATTAATATTGTTTCATTTTTACTTTTTTGTGCTGGGCTTTTGACATTTGCTATATAAGTTTAGAGAAGTCCAAACTTGAACTAGTACTCTTATTTTATCTTTTTCAGAAAACATCTATCGTCTAATTATATGTGGCATTTTGAAAATAGAAGTACAAAATCTAGAATTATTATTACTGCTACCACATTTTATCTAACACACACATACAAAGCTTACAGAGTATGATAACATGATGTCGAGTGAAACATTACATTGTACTTCAACTTACTTACATTACCCCATTTATATAAATACCATTTTCTCCTTAAAACTATTACTGCATCAATGTTACCTCAGAACATAAAATTCAGTACTTGTTCATATGCTTATTTTCTGCTGTATTTCTCGACATCAGCTTGTCCTTCCTAACCAAATTATGCACCCAACAAATTATGTCAGTTCCCCAGTAAGGTAGCAAAGGGAGAAATAGCAGCCTTTTAAAAAATCCAGTTTGCCTATATTTGAGTCAAAGTTTACGAGCTAATGCGCACATCCTATCACAAGAATCTGAGAGGGCGGTTTTGGGGAGTTTTCCCCACCTAAGTTCATCACTAGCTGGTGTTGAGACTGACCATCTTGTGAGAGCATGCATAGTGAGAATAAAATGGGCTGAGAGCACACAGTGGGTCAGTTTAGGTCCTGCTGACCTTCACTTGCTGTCTCCTATGCTTATTGTTTTCTAAATTTATTTCCCACCCTAAGGATGCCCATCCTGAGTAGTTTAGGAGAATTGATTTAGGAAATTGACTTTTGAGTTGGAAATATTGAAATAGGTCACTGAGTTATGCTGATTATTTAAAATAAGGGTTAATGTGATCTTTGCTTTGAACTTTTATGTATAAAAATGTGGCTTTGGAAATGGAGGAACAGTCTTGAAGAGGCTACTCTCACTAGTCTTCAGAATCACGGGCCTTCTGACAAATAAAGCTTGGTGGACCTGTCTCCATCTCTGCATATTGGCTGACAGTGACAGGCAGCCAGACCATCCAGTAAAATGTGGGCCCTACCAACGTAAAATTACTTGTAATGTTAACTATGTTCAAAAAAAGATAAGAAAAGGCATCCAAATTATGCTTCCTGTTACAGATATTGTTTTAAAGATGGAAATGTCTATTATATCATGATTCTGCAACAATTTATTTGCAATTTAACAGTATAGTAAAGTCAAACATTACCATTTATTGCCATTTGGAAAGGGAAAGAAATTGGGAAATGTGGTGTCTAGGGAGGGATTCTGCACTTTAGCACATTTGCTGGCTCTTAAATTAAACTGCTTTTCTGAACGTGTTTGCCTTGGAGTGTGTGGTAGCCCCATATTCTTCTGACTAATTTGGACTGCTTGAGGCCGTGGAACCGCCGTGTGGTTCCATTCATGAACAGCAGATGATGCGTGACAAAGCTGTAATGCTCTTAGGAGGAAGTGAGCTACAAAGAGCCGGGCTGTACCAGAGGGGGTTTTGATAGAACTTCCATCCAGGCTACAAAGTAGACATTGATTTGAAATAAATTGTGACTGATGATCAGCCGATGACGATTTCCATAATCATTATGCCGTCAGTAATTTATCAAGGTAATGATATTTGTGTCCCCGATGTCACATTCATCCTGTACTGAGGGGCTGAAGAACATGCTGTGATTTTTAAAAGCCCTTATTAGGAACCAACTGGCTGTGTTACACTTCCAACCGGAAAGTAATCAGTGGGATGGCTGCAAGTGAATAAAACATTTTAAAAATCCTGCTAGGTTTGTAATAAAATTCTTTTGACAAAATCTTCCATAGAACGGAGGCAGAGATCTTATGCTTACAGCATTTTAATTAAATCTTCCTTATCAAAATCATTCAGCATAGTTTTGCCAATACGCTTCGGAAAGAGATATCACAGCATGCCGGGCAAAGCAGTCTGCCAAAGAACCTCTTCTTAACCCTCCCTGGCCAGGCTTTCCCAGCGTAACTCCACTCCTGTTACATTGCACTTATTTCTTATCAACTGTGACTTTTCTCCACGAGGATAGTCCACAGATGCATCCACATTCTGCCTTTACTCATGTTAGATTTCAAAATTGCTGAACAATATTCCCATCCTTATTCAGAAAAAACGCTAATGACATTAAACACTAAATGTCATAAGTGTCTCTACCAAAAGTGAAAGTGAGCTGAGAAAGTCAACGAGAGAGATAATTAACAAAATTAGCAAACGTATTTGGAGATTGCCGTTATAACATGAATTACAATCAGATTGCAAATGTTATGGGATCATTTATAGTTTCATAGAACAGAGTTTCAATATATATAACCCAATGTAGTTTTCAGAATTTCATGAATAATTTCAGTATAGCAACTTAAAAGTTTAACTCAAGGCCGGACACAGTTGGCTCCCACCTGTAATCCCAGCACTTTGGGAGGTAGAGGCGGGCAGATTGCTTGAGGTCAGGAGTTCAAGACCAGCTTGAGCAAGAGTAAGACTCTGTCTCTAAAAAACAGCTCGGGGTTATGGTGGGTGCCTATAGTCTCAGCTACTCGGGAAGCTGAGGCAGGGGGATCACTTGAGCCCAAGAGTTTGAGGTTGCTGTGAGCTGTGATGACACCACGGCACTCTACCCAGGGTGACAGTGAACTGTGTCTCAAAAGAAAAAAAAAAATTAATTCAAGTTTCATAAAGCAAAGGGCTTTGATTGGAATCAGAAAATAGAGTACAAGGAATTTGTTTTTAAAGCTCTATTTACTCAACTCGTGGAAAGATATATTCCTAACAGGACAGCCTGTGTCTAACTCATGTCCATGAGAGTGATAGTTGCAGACCAAATAATTGGTAAAATCACTTGATGCTGAGTATATAAACTCTGATGTTTCTAAATGCTGGAAGGTAGATAGATAATGCTACGGCTCTATAAACTTCCATTTGTTTCAGAAAAATTCCTGTCTTCATTAGTCTGAAATAATCACTGTGGCTCTGTGGTCTCAGGTTGTAGGACATTTGCATGTTTCCTGGGTTCGTTTCTTTATTATTTATTTTTATTGTGATAAAATATATATGGCCTACAATTTACCATTTTGGCATTTTTAAGGGTACAATCCAGTACACTCAGAATATTCTGCAACCAACCCCACTCTACCTGGTTACCTTACTTTTAAGCTGTTACTTACCTTCAATTTGATTCCTATAAAATAAGAGCGAAGCTTGCAATAGCAATGTGGCACTGTTTCTGTAAGAATTAGACGCTGTGTGTGTGTTAAGCTTGCCTGGTACCTATGAGGAGCTGAAACACATACGCTCATTCTTCAGAGCTGTTTCCTTTTAATGTACACATTACTAACTCTTTAAAGAGCAGAAATAATTATTGGAACATCACAACAGAATAAATTAGAGTTATTTTACAGAAAGCACTTTGCCTAACAAGTGCTTCTGCAAATATCTCATTACAACTTCAGTGTAAAATCTCATACAACAAATAAGAAGGGCAGGATTTGGTTTTTGATTTTACAAATAAGAAAAGTGAACTTCTGAAAGCTTACATAATTTTCCCACGTTCCTGCCTCTAGCAGTGAAAGCAGGAGCTGAGAACAGCCTGGTATCCACCCCCTTAGGTGTGCCCAGTCACATACTTTTTGTTAAATAAATGTGTGAATGAATGAACTGAAGCTCTTAGGGTCCCTGTCCTTAAAGCTTTTAGTCCTCCTGCCACACGACACTGACCTACTACTTGTGTCCACACATCCCTGACCTACTTGAGGTCAGTTTTTATTCAGTGCTCCCATTTGCCAAAACCTCTTCTATAAGATGTAAAACGCCTGAGGTCTCACTGGGGGCTTCTGCTTCTCTGGATTCTTTGAAGTTAACTTTTCTCCTGGTTGAATCAGAAAAGAGCGCCCTGGGTAATCAAAACTGGACTTCTCAGTCAGGCAGGCAAGTGGCCTTGGAGATCATTTAAAATCCATGGTCCAGGCTTTCCTCGTGTATGTAAAAAGCATCTGTCAAGGGACACACAGCTTTGTAACTTAAAATGCTGCCCATGGACCCCACATTTTACGTACTTCTAGGATCCCAAGCAAGGTTTAGAATTCAGAAACGAGGACTCTGCACTGCATCAATGTTGTCCTAAGTGCAGCTTTAGTTAAGTAAATATTTCTTTGCCTTAATGTGAATCTATTATTCTTTTTGAAAGTCACTGTCTGTCTTTAAGTGATGTGTGGGTGCACGCATGCTTGACCCCATTCTTGTGGGAATAGCAGGAAAACGAAGCCATGTCTATCCTGTAGAGTGGAAGGGTAGCCTTGGAAAGGATCAGATGTGAAATGACAGATGTGAAACCCTTCTGGAAGTGTTTTATTCTACTTGGAGAGCTAACACTCACCTAGGGCTGGCCATCTTAATGGAGTCAGCGCCCCAGGAGGGAACAGGGTGTATTTTCAGTGTGGATAAGCTGGACTTCTGGACTACTACCATGGACTGTGGTTTATGTGCTGAACTTGAGTGTGCTGGGAGGGGCTGGAGCATGAGTGCTATTGCGAGTTGGACCCTGTAGGGAGTTGGTGGACTTGCCCTAAAGAGAGTTAGGGAGTTATTTACAGTGGTTTGTAAAGGTTAGGTGGTGGAGGGTGGACCTCAGACAGGGGCACAAGGCCAGGAACCAGGGTGCCCTTGTAGTGGGGAAGGAGACTCCCACCTGGGCTTCCTCTCTAACAGAGGTAGCCCTGGGGCCATGGATCACCTGCCCCAGAATGACCTGGGTTGAAAATGGAGCCCTTCCCATCCCAGGTCTGTCCCGTCTGGCCTGTCCCATAGCAGCCAACCACAGAGACAAAACTGCCTCCCCTCCAGAGGCCAATGCAATCTGGAAACTACATAATTCTGGATGGGTGAAATGAGTGGAAGAGAAACCTGAAGTTAGGAGGCGACGTGCTCAAGAACTATTTCTAGACAAAGGTAACCTGGTCTATGTCTTAAAAACACTCAACAGAGCAAAGAATGCTTTATTAGGGTAATGGGAAAAATTACCTAAGAAAAACATTTAGCCTTGTATTTGGAATATTTTGATTTTAAAATTTAAAACGTAGACCATATAATGGCGTATCACAAAGCAGCAGTAATTCACCCATTTAAAAAACATATGAGGATCTCTGCATTCATGTAAATAATATTTTTATAACAGCAACCCAACTTATATGCTTATAAGAATTATAGTTTAAATTTTAAAAAAGATTTCAATATAACAAGTATTACCGTACTGCAGAAGCACGGATTTTTGTTAAACTTTGAAGGTTTTGAGATACATAAACTTCCATGTAGATTTTCCAAACAAATGCCATTTAAAAATATTGTAAATGTCATCTGCACGAAGTAAATACCAAAATTTATTTCTAGATCTATTTTATACAAAATGTATCAAATTTTTATTAACAGCATGTAAGATGCTTTATTTTGTGCTATTGAAGTTTTATCGCCTGTTAATTAGACCATATTGAGTACAAAGTACCACGAAGGCTGTCAGAAACGTATCTGTCATTATTGCTTCAATGAGGAAACAGTTGCTGAGAAGCAAAAAACCAATGGGAATTAGGACTAAGTGGAAAGAAGCGAAAATAAAAATAAATGTGAAGAGACATGCATAGGGAAGAAAAAAAAACTAAGAAACTGAGAAATGTGGGAAAGAGAAAGGGGGAGGGAGATGGGAGAGGAAAAAAAAAAGGCAAGAGGTGGGAGGGAAGAAGGACATTGAGGAATGTGTACTTTATTAATTAAATGATGAGAGCAAGCCAAAAAATGGTGAGAGTGGGGAGAGAAGGGGAATGGGAGGAGAGAGGCGGGGGAGGGCGGAAGGACGAGAAGGAAAGGGGTGCTTTTAATCCCCGTGTGCACACAGTCCAAAAACAGCACCCAACCCTGCAAAGCACCTTGCTCTTAAAGGAGAGTAACATCATTGTGGGTCTTTCACTCAAGACGTGGCAGAGCTACAGAGATTATCCTTGTGTCTGTCAACAGATCATCATGGGTATTTCAGAATTTTCTAAGATAATTTAGAAAAATTCCAACAATGTCTGTGTAATGTCATACAAAAGGACCTGGGGAAACTCAACATGCATCAACTTGAAGGATGACACCATATTCCATTAGCTTGCTTTTGCTTTGACTTTTTAAGTGGCTTTTAAAAACATTTTTTTAATTTTTAAACACATTAAAGAAATACTATAATGCTTTTCAGCGTGTGAGCATGTAAAGCACATTTTTCCCTCTGCAGCATAATTGAAATCTAATTAATCATTTTCTCTAGAGATGTTTTTTAGAGACAACTTATTGTGACAACAATGGGAAAGCAAATTTTCTGCTCATCACTGAAAATGTTTCAGTTGGGGCAACAATATGATTCTGTGAAAGTTATACATGTTTTTTTGTTAGTTACATTCACATAATTTACCAATGAAATTAACAATCCAGGGGCGGTGCCAGTGAACTGGCACATCTTTGTCAGGCAGGAATTGTTTCTTCACCTCGTAAAATAAGAAACTGATGTACACAGCCATTTCAGTTGTGTTAATTTCTATTCCATTCATGAATTAGAGGACTAATGTTCCCTGTAGTTTATTCGTAAACTCAGATAGTAAGCACTTTTTTGCATGACTGTTTTATATCTCTGATTTAATAATCTGGGATCCCCTCGCTGTGGCTGAATGGGACTTCTTGGTAGGACTGTGCGTTGGTGAACTCTGCGTTTTGCTGCCAAATGCTCACTTTCTGCTTACGGTGGCCGTGTGGGTTGTTCTACCATTCAAGACCATTGGCTCACAGAGGAGTGAGTAGTCCTCCCTCCTGGAATTACAGCTTCATCTCACGCGGTTTCCAGCAGCCGCCTGTGCTCTCCACCGGCAGAGCAGCGTCTAACAGGTTCAGGGCTCCCGAGCTGTTCCAGGTCCTCAAAACCATGTTTTACATTTGAAAAATGAGCCTTAAAGATTCTGAGCGACTCCTCAGTCATCAGGTCACTGATTTCCATTGTAAACACGTTCTGATGCCCTTAGACCTTTTTCCCCCTCCTTCATGAATTTATTCTTTTGGAACTGGGTATTTCCAGTTTTTATTACATTATTTACTCTTATCACCAGGAAATCTTGGTGATAAATAAAGCTAAAAATGTGTGGCAGTCTTTCTGATGTTGGGGTTGATTTAGTGATGGACACATGGCGTGGTGGCGAAGGTGCTGAGCTTTCCATTATTACCCAGTGTTAGTGCAGGGAGCTCCAGCACTGTCTTTGGACAAATGATAACTGAGCTGTAGGCTGATCATCCTCCACATTGTACTGTGATCAATTTCAGCATGTGGAAACTTCCAGAAAATCTCTTTACTATTGTGCCTCCTTGATAGGATTTACAGGACTTGGATTCCACTTCTGGCTTCACCATCCACCATCCTAGATCAGGTTTCCTTATGTCTCTGTTTCTTCTTTGGAGAGTAAATCTCACCAGATGACCCGTACACCTGCTGCTTAAACACGCAAACCATGTGACTGCGTGGCCCCTGTGCACCTGGATGTGGGCTCGGGTGTCACAGGAGGATGCTGCAGACATTGGCAGATTTTGTTCTTTCTCAATTCACTTCAGTTTTAAGATGGGATTTAAGCTGCGAGATTCCTACTGGACTGATGTGTTGATTCGTCTATGGTGATAGGAGAGAGACTGCATGGCGCAAAAGCACTCATGCGTTCCAGGCGGCTTGGTGCACCCAATTAACAGTAATGCTTTGTAAACAACTAGAATAACTCTCCAGTTTTTAAGTCCAGTCCTAAATAATATTTAATAACGAAGAATTGACATTGTACATTTTGGTCTTTTCAGTCTTGAAAAGATTTTTCAATTGGCACATATACTGAATTGAAAATTTTTGACTGAAAAATTATGCTCTAATGTAGGGTTTCTTTCTAACATATTTATGAATAATTTTTGAAAGAAACTTTGAGCTCTAATTTTTAAGCTTGGAAAGTTCACAGCCTTAGCTAATCTGTGAAGATGTATACACACATATACTATGGTATATGTCAAAACATACATAATTTATATATAATATATCTTATATAAAATATAATTGCTCTATCTATGAATATCTATTTATTTATGTATAATATGTCTTCAATATATTACATGTTATAATCAATATGTTATAGTATGTTATGGAATATGTGTTATAACCCACATAATATATATGTTTTTCTCCCAGTAAAGGAGGGGTAAGTTAAGAAGTAGATGCGATGATTTCGATGACTAAACGGATATAGGGTTTTCTGAAAAAATATGGGTCACATAAAGCCCATGGATAGGGGAAAATTGAGGACAGATTTGGAGGAAACCAGTGCAACTGATACCTCCTCAAATTAAACAGTCACCCCTTCACCTTTAATACGATTATGGAACCACATCTATTTTCACTTAAAAGAAGACGGTGAACTTCAAGAGCAAGACAGATATACTCTTTTATTTTCTAAATGTAGCCAGTGAAAATTACCTTAATGCTAAAGGTTTAGGGATGTAAAGCTGTGAAATTACTAATTCACATCATTCCATGTTATAATGTTTCCCACATGGAGAGGATTTTCATATCTAAAGTATATCCATATGGAAATTGCAAAGCCATGAATTTCCTCCTGATGTAGCCACTAAGCTTCCAGCTGCTGGAGTTCTGGAGGTAGCAGCGTCTTACTGCAGGATGGCAAGGACCCTGAAGTGCCACCGTTGTTCACTTTGGGCTGCAGGACCTGGGGGACAAATTTCTTTTTTGTTTCAGCTGTCATGTTGGTTAATATAGTGATTGCCTCTTTAAAGGATTAATTTTATAGCACACATTTTACCAGTCCTACATTTAAAGGCATTTGCACACTAAAATATTAATTCTTAAAGTATGGTCCATGAATCACCTGGGATAGTGGTGGGTATACAGATTCTCAGGCAATAATCCGGGGTTTAGGAGAGTGATCCTGTGTGAGATTTCCCTTCATGAGTCCCCAGTACATAGTACAGAGTCTAATCAGAGGTTAGTACAGAGGTTAATCAACAGATATTTGTTCAAAGAGTAAACAAAAGAACACTAAGGAATCAAAACCACTACTTTATAATAAAGAGAAAACCAAGTTGAGTGAATACAGAGCCAGGTAAAGCTGTCCTGTTACTATTAATAACCTTCAAAAATTGAACCAAAGAATTCAAAGGGAACTCTTAACTAAATCATTCAGTTGAGTCAACAGGAAAATCAAATGTATTTTATAACAATCTTCTCTGGAGACAGCCTGACAAAGACATAAAGTATTCTATTAAACAATCTAGCTCTTTCTAGAAGTTTTTCCTCCATCACTGTTACAGAAAAGCTCAAATCCTTGGTAATATGCTGTAATTTTTCAAAGCTAAATTTTACAGAGGCAAGATAGCATTTTAAAATTTTTAAATATTTTCACTATGTTTATTTGTTACAATTTATAGACAAACTCCAAGTGACTCATGAATTTTGGACAACAAGTAGCTCTAACATTTTACTGTTTATTATTATTATTATTATTTTTTTTCAGTTTTTGGCTAGGGCCAGGTTTGAATCCATCACCTCCGGTATATGGGGCTGGCGTCCTACTCCTTTGAGCCACAGGCACTGCGGCCCAAAGTGCCTGAGCTCTAAGATTTTAAAGTTGTAACATCTAAAAGTTAGAACGGACTTACTGTCAGGGCAACAGTAAGAATGGCAGGAAGGAGAAATTGAAATATAGAAGGAGAACCACATAGGAAAATAAAGGACTTTAAATGCTGTAAAAGA
Organism: Loris lydekkerianus; assembly: GCA_963574355.1. NCBI lineage: Eukaryota > Metazoa > Chordata > Mammalia > Primates > Lorisidae > Loris > Loris lydekkerianus. The sequence continues at coordinate 35,476 of CAUYPK010083847.1, read as the reverse complement.
AGGGCACCATGAAAAACAAGCGCATGCGGGCCAGACAGTTCGTGAGGATTTTTCAAACAGAAAATCTTGGTCTATGTAGGGGAATGACCAGACTTTGAAAGCTTGTAAGAAAATGAAGACAGGTCCGAGATGCCAAGTAGTACAGGACAAGAGACTCGAGACCCTACACGGTCCTTCCTGGAGAGGCACAGTTCCCTCTTCAGTCTAAACAGGCACCGGGAACACAGGATGCAATCCGTAGTAATAATTCATGCACCTTTGTAGGAAACTCAGGGAATGGTTTATCTTTAGTGTAGGGCCAACTAAATTTCTTGCTGATACAACTCCTGTTTTTAGACATAGACCATTAATAAATGCATAAATCCAGCCAGTGTTACCAACTGTTCCATCCTGAGACCAAGGTGGATTCGTGCCCTTCAACGGCCAGGTGAATGTGTCAGGTAGGAAGGTTGCTAAAACGCTTAATTGTATGTTAAAACATAACATGTATATCAGATACATGATATATGTTTTCTTCCCGATCCACAAACATTTAGCCTAAAAATATAGAGATGTAGCTAACCAATTTTGCATTCTAGAATTTAAAACAAGCACTGTAGAGAGGAGAAATGTGAAAACTATGTCCTAGATAAAGGTAGCTTTTTTGAACAAAGCAAAATTTGTACAAAAGTATTTCACTCTTATCACTTACCATTTCATAACTCAAATTCATGTGAACTTTATTACCTTATAGGGTCAATTGCGCATTCACATATTCATGTTAAAATGTTTTTTAAAAAATTTTGCTTACCTAAACACAGCCCCAAGTCTTGAAAAGGATAGGCTAACCTTTTAAAACAAGTAACTCCCAGAACAAAGTCAATGTTGTAGGATATTTAATTGAATTAGTCTTTAATCATACAAATTTATAAATGATGTAGAAGACTTATTGATCCCCAATACTTAAATATCGCATTGCATGAATAACAAATTATATAAAATATGCAAAATAATAGTACATTAGCTTAAATAACACTAATAAATTGCAAAGCTTAGCATGAAATTGAAAATCACTAATGGAACACGATGTTCATGCAACAGGCAGAGACTCATTCATAATGTAAGAGCAAAGCTGTTAGCAGCAGGCTCAGAGAGGACAATTTAAATGTGTTTTTATGGACAGGCTGGATTGATCTGGGAAGTGGTTCCTCAGGAGATTCCACTTACCCCAAAGAGCATCTTGGGAGATTGTTCCAATTTTCACTTGTACCTGAAACTTGTATTATTTAGATCACCGGTATTCTTTATAGCAACTTTTATGTGTTGAAAAAGATAGAATTAACTCAAAGAATTTAGATGAAATCACTGGTAACAAAGGTCATTTGATTAGGGTTTTTCTCCTGTGTTATCTTCACATTTGGTATTTGCTTTGATTGGAATATGTCGTCCCCCCCAAGTTCACCTGCTGAAAATTAAATAGCCAATGCAACTGTGTTGAGGGTGGGACCTTTGAGAGGTGATTAGGTCGTGGAGGCTCTGCCTTCTTGAATGGATTAATGCCAGTAACCTCGGGGGTGGGTTAGTTACTGCAGGAATGGGTTCCTGATAAAAGGATGAGTTCTACCCCCTTCCTTTTGCCCCCCCCCGCCTTCCTTCACTGCATGAGATAGCAAGAGGGTCCTCACCAGATAATGTGGTCCCTGGATCCCAGACTCACTAGCCTTCATAAGCCAAATATGTTTCTTTTTGAAATAAATTACCTGGTCTCAGGTATTCTGTTATAGTAGCAAAAAACAAATTAAGACATTATTCAAGTTCTATGTTCTATACATTTAAACTGATAAGAATAGATATTCATTTGACCTTAGCCAAAAAGCCAAGAAGTGATGTTCTGTAAATTAAAAAGAAAAAAAATTTCTATTCCTTTATTCTGCAGATAGCACTTAGTGTGATAAAAGCTAAAAGTATGCCTGAAAAATAAGACTGAACTTCTTGGTGTACAGGAACCTCACAAGACTCAAGACTCAAGATCATTCAGAAGTTAGTGTATGTCGGGGGCTACCCTGAGTAGGAAAACGACTCACTGAACGTATTAGAGGGAACTTGTTAGGACCACATTTCAGCCATAAGTTGGTCCCCAGGCATGGAGATTGATGATAACATTATTAAGTAAAGCTCGAGTGTTTTCTACTTTCGTTTTTACCTTAATATCACCTCTAAATTTAATTGGTATTTCAAAAGAGAATATAGTTTGAATTTGAACGTTCTGTATCTAAAGGTGAGCGTAAGGATGAGTTTGAAGGTGATATGAAGTTGTCAAAAGTCATAAAGCTGCTACTAATTTCAAGATAAAAATAAATTGTGTTACTGAAGGAAAAGCTTAGCTAATACAACAGGGAATCTGATAACGAGTTCACCTAATATAGTCCCTAAAAGTGAAGTGAAGATTTTAGTCAAAGGAACTTAGAGCAGATGGAATCTGTTTGTAACAGAACACTCCAGGGATGTTGAGTAAGTAAAAATAGAGTTTTGTCCTTCACTCATTTCTATCCTCAATGGTTCATTTATGAGCTTCCTTCTGAATTATCATCCTGCCAGCTCACTTAGGAATTGAAAGAGACGTGAGTGTATATACCATGTCCATCTGTCATTTTGTCTTTGCTCTGTTAGTGATCAATAACATCAATACTAACAATTTCAATATTAACACTTCCTCAAAAAAGGACAATCTGCAGCATACTTGATAACGGGATAAGCTTCTAACCTTAGTGATGTCTGGACTTGGTCTACCATAAACAATTGTGATTATGCTCAGGTGACCTCTTAATGTCGTAAGTCAATTGACACAGTTAAAGGACGCCTGCTTCATGGCTATGTTTTGCAACCACTGAGCACTCAAATAGGAAATGGATTAACCAAAAGGGAGGTGCAGAGAAAGATTTATAGCGTGTCACCAATACGAAGCTTTAAAAGATAGTTAAAAAACTCATATATGAGAATTGGTTAGTCATGCACTTTAGTCGTGCTGATCCCAAAGCTTGTTATAATAAACTAAAAAGAAAATGAATTAAACAGGCTCAAAAATAAGTTAGACGCTTATAGGAAAATAAAAATCAGTGAAATAAAAATACAATATGACCACTGGTCAAGTTAGTAAATGTAGATTGTTTCTTTCTTGATTGTCATGGATAATAAAAAAATTTAATTCCCATTGTCTTTCTTTCTAGAAAGATCATAGATGATCCTACAAAGCTTCTTAGCTATTATTAGATTATTCTGATAATCTTTTAATTGTTACATTTGGCGATCTCTTTTTAAAATAAATTTTATCAGCAGAACATATTCTTTTAATATTGTACGTAGTCAACAGTCTTCAACTCAGAAAAACATCTATACATAGAGATATAGTAAACATACATGGGTATATGAAAGAAGATGAAGAAAACCCCCATATATCACTAAATTTGTAAATATACACATTGAAAGTCTAGGCTATCCTTATCTATAAAAATTCTCTTTGAGTTACTTTGGATCCTTAGGTTCTAACAGCTAACAGATTCAGGTAGCCTGGTGCTAACTTTCAAGAGGTCTTATTTTTTGTAGGTGTCAATTTTTGGATTCTTTCCATGATGAGCACCACATAAGCTTAATTGATACACTGATAGGATTCTTTTTGGCTTTCTAAAGGAAAAAGCCTTCAAATCAGCCTTACACTACATTTTCTGTATATGCAAAAGAAATAAAGGAAATGTCAGCATATTATTGTCTTAACGTTTAATAACTCTATTTCAAATGTGGTCATATTTAAGACTATTTAAAGAACTGAAAAGGTAAGAGAACCAAAATGCTAGAAAATTATTATAAAGACAGAAAAACAGTGCTAGAAAACTAAATATATAAAATTAAATCTGTATTTCTAACATACCCTTTAGCATACAATTCTCAAAGTTGATGATACAGAGGGACAGAAAGCTATATTAATTTAAAAAAGAGATATTAGACAACACTATAAGAGATTCTGATTTAGCAGGAATAAGCATGTTTAATTACTTTTCCAAGATAGTCTGATGCAGTTGGCCCTTTAAACCCTTTGAGAAATGCAGTTTTAAATTCTGAGTATTTATACAAAGACAAGGTATTACAAATTACTGTCTGCTGAATTTTAATCTTCAAAGAAAAAATGCTAGTACAAAGATTTTAGGAGAAAAGAGTATTTTTATTTATGATATGACATTAAAGGGTGAGTAATTATAAAGCAAAGATATTCAACTGAAAATGCACAGACTTCAGGTCCTTTACACGTATATCTATATGTCCTAAGGAGAATTTATTCCAATTCTAATCTTACTTGGAAGCTCTCCAAATTGACAGCAGAAACTGATTGAGCTTTGTTGCCCATTAAACTACAAATCACTGACGTCGCCCACAACAACACAGATTCTTAGAAAACTTTAAAAGTTAGATAAGCAAAAAAAGGGCAGCTCCTGTGGCTCAAAGCAGTAGGGCGCCAGCCCCATATGCTGGAGGTGGCGGGTTCAAACCCAGCCCCAGCCAAAAACTGCAAAAATAAAAAAATAATAAAAAAAAATAATAAAAAAATAAAATAAAATAAATAAATAAAATAAATAAAAGCAAACAAAGAAATAACCTCTTTCTCAAATATAGACATTCCAGAAACTACTCAGGCTGATGACTGAGTGAAGATGGGAACCTGAAAAGTCAATGAGGCATTAAATCATGATTTTTCCTTGGGAAGTTTGTGTCTAATTGTGATCTTGACATTGGTATTCTCACAGTCTCTAGAAGCAGAAGGGTTCAAAGCCCAAGGCTCACACAAAATAGGGGTTCTAATAGTTGATGCTTCCCCATCCATGAACGTAGGTCTAAAGGGCTAAAATAATCAGCTGATGGGGAAAGAAAAATAACTGCCACCCAGAAGACTGCAAAAGAATAGTCTATGTCACATTTTGGAATTAAATAGGGAAACGGCTGGAAATGTACCCAGGTAATTTGTAGTTATAAACCAGACTTCACCAATGTCACAGACTGTCCATAATTCATAATTTAGAGACTGACTCAAAAACCTCACAATGAGAATTTAGTTTAGAGTAGATCCAGAATGATAGTGCTCAGAAAACAATTACACTCATTCTGGAGAAACCTAGTTTAAAGAATAATAACAGATACATTTTAAAAAATTACCCCACAGTCCAAAAAGTAAACAAACACATAAGCAAAAGATAAGGGAAGTTACAGACAGCAGATTCAGGCCCATAAAATGTTCACATATTAGAATTATCAGCCACAGAATATAAAATGATAAAATGTCTTGAAAAGTAAAGAAAAAAAAAAAACAAAAAACCGAAGGAAAGAAATTTTAACATTAGACACGTAATAATTGAAATGAAAAATTCAGTTGATGACTTGAACTATAATTTAAATACGTCTACAAAGAGAATAGGTGACTTAAAATGTAGAAGCGAAGAATTTACATATACATAAAAATTTGGATCCTGAGACAAAAATGTGACAAAAATATGCCAGAGAGGTTCAGAGATATTGAAGACAGAGTGAGGAGATTAAAATGCTTCTTGCTTAAGTTTCAAAAGAAGAGAGAGACAGAGAAAGTTATTGAGAAGCTAAGGGCTAAGAGTTTTCTTGACTTATCGAACAGATATCAATACAATGATTCTAGAGAGCTAATAAAATACAAGAAGGATTAACAAGAATAAATCTTTGTCTAGACACATTGCAGTGTAACTGCACGATAACAAAGAGAAAGATCATAAATGTAGTCAGAGAGAAAAGACAGACTCACTTCATAGACGCAGGAGTCAGGATAGCCTATAAATTGTTATCAGAAACAGCAGACTAAAGAGAACAGTGACATATGTTTATTATGCATAGAAACACCCAAACCTCTCAATCTAAAATTCTAGTTTTTACAGAATTAAAATGAATTAGTGATTTTCACACACAAAAAATGGGAGAGTTTAATTTCAATACCTGCACAGTGGCCAGGAGTGATGGCTCACACCTGTAATCCCAGCACTCTGGGAGGCTGAGGTAGGTGGACTGCTTGAGCTCAGGAGTTCGAGACCAGCCTGGGAAAGAGGGAGACCCTGTCTCTACTAAAAATAGAAAAACTAGCCAGGCGTGGTGGTGGGCGTCTGTAATGCCAGCTTCTCAGGAAGCTGAGACAGGAGGATCACTGGAGCCCAAGAGTTTGAGGTTGCTGTGAGCTATGACGCCACAGCACTGTACCCTGGGTGACAGACTCTGTCACAAACAAACAAATAAAACCCTGCATGGTCTCAACAACAGTAATTTTAAAATTAAAAAATTTTAAAATACATGTGTGTGCATACTATTACATATTATAAATCTTATATGCTATATCACATATAAAATATATTATTACATATAGCTGTATGGATGAATATGTACACATATATTCATATACATAATATAGATGCATGTGTAAATAGACACACATGTAATCTGCACACACACAAGTACATATACATACACAGATACCCAGACATACAGAAGAGAGAAATGCCAACCCTCGTCAATCCAGGAAGTATGTATGGAAGTTTTTCATATTACTTTTAAAGTTTATTCCATAGATTTAAAATTATTTTAAAATAATAATTAAAAATAAAAAAAAAATAGAACCACAGATTTAGAAATTAAGAAGCGTGATGGGTCGGGCCACATCTATGGTGCATATTTTTATCTATAATAAAAAAAATAAAAAAATAAAAAAATAAAAATAAATAAAAAAAGAAGCATATTTCTAAATGGCTCACAGTCAAAAATAACTTACAGTGGGAATTAGAAAAGAATTCAATGTAATTAACAATAAATTAATGAATTGTATCACAAATTTATCCAAAAGTGTGTAATGTGTTTGAAGAACACATACCAGGAAATGTATGGCCTTAAGTACCTTATGTTAGAAACAAGGCTGAGAATTAATGGTCAAGCATGCATTTGTTTTAAAAATTAAAAAAAAAAGCAACAATATTAGAGAAGAGAAAAACACAAAGCAGAAAATGAAGAGCAGAAATAAAGCAGTTTTGTTAAACAATCAAAAAAGAGAATCAATAAAGCCCAATTTTTTCTTCTGTGAAAAGACCAATGAAATTGCCAAATTCCTGGTGACTTTTGAGGATTAAAAAAATTTGAAACTTACTGTGTTGAGTTGGCACTGTACAGAAAGTAACAGCCATATAGGTTTAGAAACGTTAAACTTATTTTTTTTCCATTTGTACAGGTGTAAAGCACTGTATTAAATACGTAAGGTCTTATCTACCTGGGTTTGATCACATAAACTAATAAAGTATTCTCTAAATAATGAAAAAAACAGAATAAGTGACATTAAAAATTTACAGATAAGAATGCTATAAATATTACTCATGAATACATTTTTTGCCAATAAATTTGAAAATTCACAAAATGCATGAATTCCTAAAATATGGCTTATCACACTAACTTGAGAAAGAGTAGACAATCTTAATAATGTTGTTAATTTTATGAGAAATTTATTGTGTAACTGAAAATCTTCCCATGAATAAAACTCCAGGCCTATTCCTTTTTTATAGTTTGTTCTACCGTGAATTCAAATAACAAATGGCCCCTATTCTACATCAACTACTCCAGAATGTGGGGAAAAGGAGAGACTCTCCAATGCATTTTATGATGCCAGAAAATCCTTGATGCCAAAACCTGGCAAAGAAAGTATAATGCAAGATCAATTTCACCTATGAATGGAGATGAGAAGATTGTAAACAGAATGTCGGTGACCGAGACCCAGTTGTGCACAGAGGTGTAATTCTAATGACAAAGTGCATTCGTTCAAGAAATGTGTATAAAATTAGAAGTGAGGGCTATTACTTCATTTAAAAAACATATCTGTACGTTAAACCATCCTGTAATGAGTATTGTGACTAGAACTCGTATTACCCAGAGAAATTTTCAAGGGGAGGTGGTGTTTGTGCGTTTGTATCTGTAAGTATGAAAACAGGAGTACAGCAACATGACCAGAATGACTTTGGGAAAGATTCAGGGAGAGAAAGATAGATGAGAAGCACTTTGTCCTCAGGGAGTTCACAGTCCATCTGATGGTGCCCCCGGGCCTGCTGGGCTCTCTGCCCCTCACCCCACTCCATATCTCACCGTAAAACCTGTGGTTACCAAGGTCCAAATGACCAAGGGACTGGGATCATCTAGAATAGATTCCCGAACATAGGACTTCACATACTGCCCCCTTTTGAAGAAACAAAAAAGTATCCATTGTTAAATTCTTGATCAATTAACCAAAGGTAATCACTGGCTACTGAATAAGATAACCTGGAGTATTTATATCAATTACATCGACATCTTTTTAATTTTTTAAATTATGCATGTTAATGGTCTTATGACTGATAACTAGAAAACAATAAGGTTTAGTGAACATGCAAGCCCCGTTACGTCCTTCATCATTCGATCTGTCAAATTTTGGCTGAATATACAACACACTCTCCTAAATCACAGGAAACATCTTTAATTCATCCTGGAGCTGACTACCCTGGCCACCCTGGGTGGTTGACTTTGCCCGTCATTCGCAGCAAGCTGTCTTTCTCTGATCAGTTGGTTTTCATTACTCATGTAATTACTGCAATCATTACAATACTAACGACTGTTGAAGTCAAAATGTGTGAAATTAATTCACCAACAAGTGTAAATCTATGTCCATGAAAAGCCAGTACATAAAACCAAAGTGGAAAATGAAAGTTTGGTGTTCTCTTGAAAATAAGAAATTATTATCAAGGTTAGAATATCAGTGGGTAGATGTACGATTCATGAATATGACCATGAGGTGGCCACAGTAGGTAAATCTAGTTATAATTAATCCGTAAGAGAATGACTACCCAGAGGATGTACTACCCTTCTCTAATGGACTGAATTTGAAAACCTATCTACTTCAGTTTCTTGAGTCCAAAATAAATTAATTCATAAAGGTGACCTAATGGTTGACACATTTTAGAATTTGAGGGTGACCTGGCTTTGACAAGCCACCCCACTGATTACCACTGATCTTACTGGCTTGCTGGGTGCCCCCTTTCTCCTCTGCAGTTCTCTGTCTGTCCTTCCTCAAGCAGAATGCTCGGACAAAAAGGACATTTTTTTTTTTTAACATGGAAGACTATTCCTTGTTGATCTCTGTTTAGGTAAGTTTCAAATTCCTGGGTTATTTGAACCTCCTAGAATTGAAAAAAAAAAAAAAAAAAAAGGCACTTGAAATTAATCCTAGAAATTAAAAAAATCTTTTTATTTAGAGGTCCAATTTTTTAAAGTCTATTTCTAGACCAACCCCCCTGTCTGTCCCCAACAGGCTGGTTCCAGGATAGTGCGTGGCCCTAAGTTCTCTGATACAGAGGGTAATTGCCTGCCTAGCTTTCCTAGTCCATCTCATGAAGAAAGGCTGGTGTGCAAAGGCGTGACAAGATCACTCACAGGCTGGCAAAGAGGCCGACCCACTCTCCCTCCCTCTCCCTGCCCCATGCCAAGGGCGAGGGCAGGAACTTGCCTTTGTCCTGGTGAGGAGGGACCCCAGGTGCAGGTGCATGCCAGCTGGAACCTGCTCATACGCCAGTTGGTGCCTAGGAGCCCAGATATGCACTTGCTGTGATTCTGAGCCTTCCTGCACCCCAGCCCCCTTATGTGGTAGGCCCCCTGGAATACTGGTGATTAGGCCCATATTTTCAAATGGCTTGTGATGGACAGCACTGGGAGACATTGCATCTGAAATAGCAACACAGCTCTTCTGTACAGATTCAGTTGAATAAGTCGGGCATCTCTCTTTAGTCCAAAACAAACAAGCAGGATATGGAATGTGTTATTGAAAATGCCATATGTCTGAGTGGGAGAATAAAAGGTTTGATTCCATAAGAATTTGTCAAGCAACCACCACGAGGGAGGCACCAGGAGCAAACGCTACGCGCAATAAAAATCCCCTTCCATTCTTCCTTCATTTGTTTCAGCAAATCTCATGTTTCTTGTAAGTCTCATTTGCTTCCTCCTGCATATGTGAATTGAAACCGCGTGTCCATGGGTAACACACTGATCTTTAACTAAGAACATCCAAAGCGGACTTCAAAAAAAAAAAAAAAAAAAAAACCCAGAAAGTTCTGATACTTTTTCTCCAAGTTGGAGTTGTCTTAATTAATTAGTCAAATTTTGCAACCAAGAATTAATAAGTTCTCAGCCAAGTGCCAGGTGCTGTGTTAGGAGCCAGGTAGACAGAGATGATAGCCGGGCACCCCTTGCCCTGGAGAAGCCAACGGGCTACAGAGAGAAGAGCACGCCACCTTGGAATTCCATCTAGTTTAATGCCCGGGTCAGTGAAAGTTGTTAAGAACATGACTAATTATGTCAGAGAGAGTAAAGTTTGCAGAGAAGGAAGAGAGAGACATACAAGAACAGCGGAGAGCCAAACAAAATGCACTGAGGTGCAAAAGCAAGGCTCTTCCCCTGCGATGAAAGGAGTGAATGTGCCAGGCTTGATGGGAGAGCACCGGGCCACCGCAGGCCATTGCCGCTGCCCGAGGCAGGACAGGTGCAGCCGTGTGTGAAGGGCCTGAGCAGCCGCGCAGACCGCCTTCAGCTTCATCCTGAAGACCGCTGGGACCTAATCGGTGGGTTTAAGCACGGGAGTGACATGTTTCGTTGCTTTTTCTCTTGTAGGTACATAACTCGGCATCTCATGCTGACATGAAGAAAATGGAGGCAAGATCCTAGCTAGGAAGTTAGCACAGTTCCCTGTGAGCAAGAGTAAGTGGCAGCCCGAGTTAAAGCAGTGACCACAGGACAGTGACAAGGACAGGGGTGGGGCAGGGAAGGGATCCGAGCTGGGATGGACGGGTCTAGTAAGTCTCCTGCTTCACTGTTCCAGGCTTTCTCAGATGTGTTCTCCTGCACCGTGAACGCGGCTATGGAGCACGGAGTGGCCACCACGCTGTCTGCTCTGAGTGTGCGACACCGCCTGGGGGAGCAGAAATGCACAGACGCGTTGCAGAAGCAGCAGGTGACAGTACATGGCCGTGCAGAGGACAGGGTAGCCGTGGGGGGGCTGGCCCCAAAGTGCTGGGTGGAATTGGGAGAGGTGGGATTTGGGAAGACATTTCAGATAGAAGGAGGAATAGGAACCGATGTGTGGAAACTGGCAGGTGCACTTCTCCGGAGTAGCCAGGGCCATCAGAAATGAAACGAGGGCCCTGGGAGGGAGCTCAGGTATCCTCTATCCACAGAGGACAGCCTGGGAGGGAGCTCAGGTATCCTCTATCCACAGAGGACACCCTGGGAGGGAGCTCAGGTATCCTCTATCCACAGAGGACAGCCTGGGAGGGAGCTCAGGTATCCTCTATCCACAGAGGACACTCAGGCATGCAAAGTCTACCTCCCCTGTAATTACTTATCATTTCCTGTTGTTTCAACAAATTCCTCCATACCCTAAATCAGCTGTTCTCAACCTGTGGGGCATGACCTCTTTGTAACAATGAAAATACATGGAGGCATCAGGAAGGTTGAGAACCACTGCCCTAAATGATCTCAGCGTGGAGGCTGCATCCTACCTACATACACATTTATATAAGGCCATGAGGCTGGATTCTCACGCTGAATTAACTCGGGGAGCTTTTTGGACTTTTAGTTTATCCCTCCCAGTAAATGCTTTTCATCCACTGTAATATTATCTTAATAGTCTCTATTTTATCCTTGGTGTAAGTGAATAAACACCAGCTAATTTTAGGACAAGGAATACTTCCAGCAGGGCTCAACCAGTCTTGCAGAATCTGTTCTCCAGAAAGCATTGTTCCTCGTTAGCCAATGTCCTAGAATTGATGTGTTGGAAAGCAGATGTTTCTGACATTTTGAAAAGATTGATATCTTACTTTATATACAACATTCCTTTATGTCTAGTATTTTATCACTCTCAAAAATCAGTCTTATTGGCACATGAGGTATGTGTTAATTAAAATGAATGGTTAATGCTTTCAGGGCCAAAGAACTGAGGGCAACAGTATTAGAGAATCAAACATCTGGCTTTTCTAACTTCTGTAGCTGCAAATACAATTGGAGAGGTAAAAACGTCAAAACTAGACTTACTATAATAACAACTGCAGATGACAAACTCTCCTTGAAAACAATTTTTTAAATTATTAAATGTAAGCTGAAAAAACGTGGGAATTTGATCCCAAAATCTTAATATTCATGGAGAATGAGGGATAAGAATTTACAGAATTATGTCTAAGTCAGGTAGTTGAGGAGCCTCATGGTTGGAGGATTGCTTGAGGTCAGGAGTTCAAGACCAGCCTGAGCATAAATGAGGCCCCTTCTCTACTAAAAATAGAAAAACTAGGCAGGCACGGTGGTGGGCACCTGTCGTCCCAGCTACTCGGGAGGCTGAGGCAGGAGGATCGCTGCAGTCCAAGAGTTGGAGGTTGCTGTCTGAGTCATAATAAAATCTATTTTAAACATGATACAAAGGGGAGACAAAGTTGAGTATTTCTTATTTATCTTTGTGCCACTTACATTTAATCAGAAAGGCAAAGATTCTCACAGACTCGGGAAAGCCAGTTTTGTAGGGGGAAAGACAAGGGGAAGATTTGTAGATGGGAAGACAGACACCAGCCAAATCCAAGTACAAACAAGTTGAAGTACTATGTGCATGAGGAGATATAGGGGAAAATAATCCCCCAGAATTTAGAAAAAAAGTTGGGAAAGTGTCATTCCGAAACATAAAGTAGAAAAAACTCCAGTCAGTGTGGGACACTGCTGAGTGACCTCCCTGAGGAAACGTGGATGATGGGATCAAGGTGCCCAGGAGTTTTTCAGGACTATCAAGAATTTAGAGATTTTTGGTCCACTTGGGAAGGGCAAACTTAATACGGTTATGTGTTTACCATGCGCCAGGCGCTATGCAAGGCAATTTACATACCGTGACATAATCCAACCTTTATCTTTTTTACTCTAAGGAAGGCTATTTGCACTAATCTATAGGTGAGAAAACTGAGGTTACAGAGACAAGAAATTCTTGTGGAAAACAACTGTATTTTTCCTTGACAGGCAGATGCTCTTCCACATCCTCTCCCAGCCCTCTTTTCTTACACCTGTTACGGAAGCTGGTGTCTGAGGTATTGGGGTACCTTTCTCTGACCTGGTCCACAGGTCCTGGTAACAGGTGCATGATCACACCAGCCACCACAGTGTGAGGCCAGTACTCACGCACTCTGGGGAGACTCTGGGCCAGCCGTGAACATACAAGTCAGTTCTCCCCTTTCCATAAGACCTGGCTTCAGGCTTGCTCTGTGTGGCAGGGAGTGTAGCTGTTGGCATCTGGAACTGTGAGGCCTGGAATACCCGAGTGCACAGGAGTGGATGAGGAAGGACGAGGGTGAGCCCAGCGCCATGTGCGGTAAAATCCTTCCTGTCTAGCGTGGAACCTACTGCAGGGTAGGTGTGTGGCAAACATTTGTCCAATGAGACTGTCATTCTGATTTATCAACTGATAATTGGAGAATCTGGCTAGGGAGAGTTAATCCTCCTAAACCTGAGCATCTTTAGGACAATCAACAAAACTGAATTTCTAGACACTTAACAGTTTTGGACCAAATTTCAAACAATTGCAATTTTACCAATGAACTATCTGAAGCCAACAGCTGGTAATCCCCTGTCACCCCTATTCAGCCCCATCAGTAAATCTCCTTATTCCTACCCACGTACCTGTACTCATGGAGCACTACAGTTTAGACAAAAGCATGGTTATAGTTGCTGCACCTTCTGAAATACTGTAAAATCTAGAAAACAGGACCATCCAGAAACTCTGTCGGTAGCTAAAAAGGATACAGAGTGGCTATTTGTGACAGTGAGAACTTCAGATGTAAACACAGAAAGAATTCATCCTTTAATGGTCTAATTTTAGGGAACAATTCAAGGTGGAAAAAACCCTCACCATATGAATTCAAAATACCCTACTGAGATAAGACTCCTCTGTGTGTGTGTGTGTGATTTTAGCTATTGTTTTGTCTAATGTCTATGAGATGAATAGAGAAAGGAGAAATGGGTCTGAATCCCCTTGGCTGGGGAAGAGATTTGACAAGGTGAAATCACGGGAGAATGATGAGATTTGGAATTAAAAATCTGGTGTTCAAATCTCGTTTTGTCATTTTTACAGTATGTAATACTCGGTAAGAAACATGACCTCACTGAGCCTTTATTTCTGCATTGTTCAAATAGGATGATCATGGTTACGTCATTGGGGTATTTTGAAAGCATGTGCAGATGGTGGGCTTTGTAAACTATACGGCACTGTGCACATGCTGTAAGTATCAGAAGAAATAAGAAGAGATGTCACACCAGCCGGGTGAGGCGGCTCATGTCTGTAATCCCAGCACTCTGGGAGGCCGAGGCAGGTGGATCACCTGAGTTCCTGGGTTCGAGACCAGCCTGAGGAAGAGCGAGACCCTATCTCTTAAAAAGAAAAGTAGCTGGATGTTACAGTGGGCGCCTATAGTCCCAACTACTTGAGAGGCTGAGGCAAGAGAATCTCTTGAGCACAGGAGTTTGAGGTTGCTGTGAGCTGTGACACCACGACACTCTACCCAGGGCGACAAAGTGAAACTCTTTCTCCAAAATAAAGTATCCTGTAAATACGAAAGAAAGCAAATGGTTTCTTGTGGCAGAAGCCTTTGGCCTGGGCCACCACAGTCCACTCATGGCTTAGAGTGGCGGGGAGAGGAGGGCCACCTTGGAGGGGAGGAGCGCCTCAGAGACCACCTGTGGCAGAGAGTTTCCCTTTCTGAAATTAGGGCAGAAATCAGGATACTGTGGAAGTTCGGTGTAGTAAGAGAACACAGCTCTGCTTTTTTTCTCTCTCAAAGAGGTTTAAGGAAGAGACCAAGTTCCTAGAAACCAGTTTCCAAGCAGGTGACACTCTCCTTCCTTCCGGAAGCCCCGCTGGGAGCATCCGTGCCAACACTAGTACACTTTACAGAGAAATGATGGGAAGAGCTTGCTGTGTCCTCTCAGGAAGTTGGTTCTCATTAGAGCCCCGAGCCCAGACACCGTCCTCTTGCCTTGAGGTGTTTTCAAGGCGAAGGAGAATCTACAAGCACGTCGGCACTGCAGTGACGACACCCCCGGTGCCTCTGCCCATACAAGGCTTCCACTGTCCTGTTCTCTATTTTATTGGGCTCCTCTCATCGCCTGGCTTAGGTTGTTCTGTTGCTGGGGTGAGGCCCTCTGCCCTGGGGTTCCTCCATCAGTCTCAGAAGCTGGCTGGGCCTGGGCCACCCAACTCATCCTCACCTAACGATGGCTGGATGGGTTGGTTGTGGATAGTGCTGTCAGAGCAGAAAGAATGTCAGAAAGCCTAACTCCAACAGGACTATTTGGACAAGGGCACATCAACAAAGAATCTGTTGTGTGTCCTCAGTGGGTATTTTAGATGGAAAAGTGTTGTGGTGGAATAAGAAAATCTTCGGAGTGAGACACTTTTTGACCCTTCTGGTGGGACAGTGGCCCAGGCTTGCTCCTGGCTGTACAGAGCACTCCAGACTGTTTGCAGATGAGAACAGAACTGAACTTGAACTTTGCACAGTTTGTTTAGTGTGGGAATAAGACAAAAATTGGGGGGGGGGGGCGGGGCAGAAGAGTCACCCTTTTGGTCAATTATTTTGCAATTTTATTGGATTATGACCAGGGAAAGCTGCCTGTAACATCTCTATTTTAAAAGACGTTATGGATATTTTTGCCAAATAAACTATGGATTTTTTGTAATTGTCTCATGAACACACACAGATACACATACATTTTATAAATGTTTATATGTAAAAATCTGTATTTGATATCTATGAACGGAAGTATATTGACTGCAGCATTCTACTCTTTTATGTCCTTAATTTTTTTTTCTACTTGATATGTTAAATTCAGAAAAAGGGCTGCGAATACATGTGCCCTAAATTTATAGAAAGTGAGGAAGGAAAGGAGAGGAGAGGAGAGGGGAGGGAAGGGGAGAAGAGGAACCTGACAAAATACTGGATTTGAAGAGTCACCAATATGACCTAAAAGCATATCCTGTCTCACAGGGTCCTGCAGCATCTGTTGTTTAGTGCTGAGAGACACAGCCGATCTGAGTGACTGGCATCAGCTCGGCTGTCTCGTTTGTGTTGTTTAATTCTGCCCCAGATCTTGGAGAGGAGGGCAGACAGGCATTACTGTGAATCGTTTTACAGGACTGTCCTGTCCAGTGTTACCCAGCTAGGAAATGATAGAAACGGAACCCGAGCCAGGCTTCCTGGTTCCAAATTTTATGCCATTCTACAACATCATACTTCTCTCCCGGGAAGGAAGAGGGATGTCGAGGAGTGCCCGAAATCTTCCATTTTCAGTACGGACGAACAATGGAGTTTGTGAATTTTATCTTCCTTTAGAGCACTGGTTCTTAACCCTGGTTGCACATTAAAATCATCTGGGGAGTTTTTAAAGAATACCTTTGCTGAGACTTCACCCCAAACCAATTAAATCCAAATCTCCAGAGGTGGGCCCAGGCATCTGTATTGTTCAAAAGCTCCCTGGGTGATTCTTACATATAGCTAGGGTTCAGATTCTCTGCTTTAGAGTAATAATCAACAAAACACTGATTGCTTTTTTCCACTTTTAAACCACTGTGGGAATGTAGTGATGAAAAATCCTAATGGCAACTTGGCTGGTGGCCTCAGAAGACAGGCCCTGGCCTTGGTTCTTAGTAGGGATTGGAATTTATCTAGAGACTGACTGACATGAGACGGTAGAGAAGGGCTCTCCCTGCCTGTACCCGTAACAGCAGAGCTGTCAATCTGGACACACTGAGATAAATAAATTACATCCTGATCCCTTCACACCTTTTAATTATGGTACCTTAACAGTTTCACCACTGATGCCCAGGAAATTAACACTTATCATGAACAGTGCTATCAACATCTAACAATTGTCTCTCTTTATTAAATAAAGAACTAGTGAGTGTTTTTCCTCCCCTGGTTATTATTGTTTTTTCAAATAATTATGGATAACTTTATTCATTTCAAGGTTAACTTAGTAATTAGCTGGTGATATACACCATTCTTAGGGAAATGTTATTATGAATTAAAGCTTCACAAGTGTACGTCACTAGAATGCTTTAATATTTCTTTAAAGTTTAACCCATTACTGACAAGTTTGTCTGGGTATTTATGTGCAAATTCCATTTCTATTGCTATCATTTTTTCTCTTTCATGGAACTCTTCAAAATCTGCATTAACTGGCAAGTTCTGGGTGACACACAGCAATGTCCTCGGGGCCACCCTGTCTGAGCAATGCTGTGAAGCAGGTGTGAAGAGTAGGAGGAAGGAGACAGACGGACTTTAAGGAGAAACTGACTTTTTTCACTGGGTCTCTTTAAGCCATGTCTTAATGAAAAAAATATTTTTGGTCTTGCATCTCCAAATCACCATATTCATTGAGTTCTAAGGCATATGTTTTCCACATTTTATATAAAAAAATAAGAATGTTTATGAATTGAATCTTTTTGTTCTTTTGAGAGCTCTTATGTTAACTGTGTGTTTTGTAAGTGAGGATATGTTACTGTCAATAAAATATGGCATTACATTTGCTGAATTACATTTCCTTTCTGAAGATTAACAAATGTCCAAACCAAATCAATAATGGCTGTTCTGGTCTCCTTCATTGGTCTTACAACTTGGAGCACCTCTCCAAATCCCTGTTCTTCTATTTCTACACTGATAAAATGATGGAAAAGACCTGATTTCATTTTATCACATATTTTTGAAGAAAAAACAATTAATATCTACTAATCTGATGTTATTAAAAATATTTTTGTATCACTAGTAGAACTACTGCATATTTTCATGCTAATGATGTATAGGAGTACATTCTAGCAGGGCCACTGAAGTTATTTTTGAGAAATGAATTAAAAATGTGACAAGTAGGCTTGGTGCCAATAGCTCAGCAGTTAGGGTCCCGGCTGCCTACACCGAAGCTGGAGGGTTTGAACTCGGTCCCAGCCTGCTAAACAACAATGACAACTACAACAACAACAACAACAAAATAGCTGGGCATTGTGGCAGGCGCCTGTAGTCCCAGCTACTTGGGAGGCTGAGGCAAGAGAATCGCTTATGCCCAAGAGTTGGAGGTTGCTGTGAGCTATGATGCCACAGCACTCTACTGAGGGCAATAAAGTGAGACTGTCTCAAAAAAAAAAGTGACAAAATGTGCCATAACTTCACATAACTTTCAATTCAATGGTCTCTGTGTGCACAGTGATGAAGACTGTCCTCTAATGTCACAAGGTGGCCAGTGGTCTTAGGCACTGTAACCTAGTCCCCTGACTTAATCAGTGTGCCTCTCCAAGTGGTCTACTTTCCATGAGACCAAGGTTACAGTTCCTAGCAGGACAGAGCCTGCAGTGTGTCCGAGGGACCATTTTTCACTCATTTTTACTTTTCCCACTGATGCAGGGGCTTTGACTATTAAGCCTTGCCTGATCAGCAACTCATGCTGTTATGATTTAGCCAATTTTTATCTTTCTCTTCCATGATGTGTAAATTGGGAGACTATGACATTTAAGTGTAAATACTTTTCTGGTTTTAGAATCACACAGTCAACGTTGTTGTTTTCCATAGCACTGTCTCATGTTCAGAAAACGTTTGCCAAAAGAGCTGTCTTAGCAATGTGCATACTGGACTTGCAGCGTGATTACGAGATTATGTTATTAGAAAACTATGAAAAAGGCCACAGGCAGACACAAGTCCTTTGTAAGACTAAGCAGTATGTTGGTAGGAACTTTAACCTCATAACATCTCTGTATCTTTTAAAGATGCAACAATCTTTAAAATGATGTTGTTTCATCCTGTACACAAAAGGCATCACTTAAAAAGCCTTTGATTAATTTGAGCACAATCAAGGCAGATGAGATAGTTGCCATTATGAGCCAAAGCAATCCAATGTCAACTGCAATAAACCTATCAGGCTGTCATCTAGTCAAGCTGTAGAAATACAACCATGATTGTGAGCAATGGTTTCCTTCAGTGGTTTCATAATTTCTATTTCTTTGTTACACTTCCAGATTTCCAATAGTTGTAGTAAGAATACTTCAACAGAGAAATATTTCCCCCAGGGGTTACTATCAACAACTCAGGGTATTGGGTTTTTTCCCCATCATTGATTCCAGTAGAGAAGCTCATCAGGCAAGAAATATTGTGATTACAGTTGAATATAAATTATTTAAAGGGGTTTAGCCAATCAAAACAGAGATCCAAGTGACTATTTTCCTCTTGATGCCTTTGTAACTCCTACTCAAAAAGCAAATTTCTGATTGATAGCATAGTTTTGAAGTTACTTCAAAAAGACCATTCTTTTGGCTGAGAGGAGGAACTCAGTATGAACGGTTCATGTGTTTCACCAGCTGCTCTTTCATGACAACTTTACAGATGAGGAGAGAGAGGAAGAGACCAAAATAACAACAGGCGGGGGCAGAAGGTGGAGGGGACAGGGAGAGAAGGCAAGGCGGGGTGCAGGTCTGTCCTGGCAGAAAGACGTGCGAAGTCAGTGCCCTGGCTGACCAGACGCCCCTCAGTTTTCACTCATATCTGGCAATGGGAAGATTTAGCACTCTGCAGACAGCCCTGGTACCCTGGAGTTCATACTTTGAACATCACCTCTAAGAAATAAAATGCTAATCACTTCTCACCTGTCTCAGTTAACCTCTTCACTGCCTTTGAGATGTTTTTCCTCCTCCCCCTCCTTTTTAGGTGGCAGACGCTATGCCTGCAATTCACATAACAATTGTATCAACTCTTAATTAAAGCCAGTTATCATAGACTATCTCTAGGAGTCTACGATGGGCCTATTCATTTTAGCTAAAATCTGGGCAAACATCTTTTTCTTGAATTATGTAAGAGAATTTGCAAAACCCCCCTTCACCAAAATTAAGCCTGCAAAAACCTAAAAACTCCTAAGAGTTGGCAAAAGTATCCTCCAAAGCTGCCAATAGTGGAGGCCTTAAATTTGGAAATGCGTTTTAAACATTATTACTTTCTCCCCAGGGGACGTTTTATTAAACAACCATCTGAACAACATGAAGAGTGAACAGAATGTGTGACGGATAGTGCTTTTACCTGCCTCTGAGTTTTTGTAAAGGGCCAATTTAACAAATACATTGTATTGACGTCACAAAAATGTAGAGATTCCAAAAGTAATACTTAAGTCTCTTCCTTTAAATAAGTCCCCTTCCTTTAAAAATGTATAATGGAGTATAACTTCTCCCATTTTTGTGACTCTAACTTCAAATACTGCACCAGAGAAACCCAATCAATTATGCAGTCTCTATTACAAAGTTTGAGGATTTTAAAGTATCAAAAAGAAACAAGAGGTAATCAACTCACTATTAAAGCATTTAACTTAGCAAGTGATTTATCTCTGTTCCTTTATCTGCTTAGGGTTTTTATTTCACCGTGTGAGCAAATTTCTACTGACAAGTAATTTTTGGAGAACAGCCAGGAGTGGGGGGTGGGAGGGAGGGAGAAAGATCTCCTTAGGTATCAAAGACTTGAAAAGAGAAACCCGATGAAGTGACATTTGTGGTTTCAAAAATAACACACCTTCTCCAGTCTCCCATTCATCTACTAAAGGAAGCTCTCTTGTTCTCCAACTTTCATTATATAAGGAGACATATAGGATAATTCTGAACAAATACGATTTTATGTATGAGATACGTAAGAGAATTCTGAGCCCCCCAAAGTCCCCTTAAATGATAAAAACTTTATCTGAAGTTGCCTATACTTTCAAAGATGCCCCTGACGAGACTACTACTATGTAACTGAGAATGTGAACAGAACCAAGCAAGATTTGCAAGTCAGAGTAGCCCAAAATAAACAACACTAAAACACAATCCACGGCGAGTTACCAGTAGTCACTGATCTGGGGGCCAAGACTTCTGAGTCATTTATACCTAGGGGGTTCTCAAGAGGTGGATGCTGTTACACTGATGTCTCACTGCCGCTGTCTGTACATTGTTTTTGTTTTAATATACCTGTGAGCTACCCCACTTATGCCCTCTGAACAACAGTCCTATAAACACCTCTCAGGCAGAAACCACTCCATGAATTCACGTGTTTGCTCCATTTATAAATATCTGCCCCGTGTTCACTGGGACTCAGTGCTTTGCTAGGTGCTGTGGGATTTTAAAGAGTAATTATGACAGAGTAGTGCCTTCAAGGAGTTTGTTTATTGACAAAGGCTTATAGTGTAGGCTATACAATGAGAACTATGACAAAATTCAGAAGGAGAAGCCATTATTTCAATGCAGTGGACTCTTGGAGGGGCTATATGGAGTGGGCGGCATTTCATCTAGGCCTGGAGGAGGGCTCGGGGAAAGGGGATGTTTGGAGCCCAGCTGACTGAGATGTCGTCACACAGGAACGTGCAGTCGTTGTTCAAAGAAGTCCTGTGTTGGCCAGCAAGCCTGGGAAATGAGGGCAGGGAAGCTTTGGGGACATGGCGAGGCATATCTGCTGGACTAGAAGGAAGAACTGCCCAACGTGGAAAAGTGAAACGCCAACAGCGACGTGGCTGCTTATATTCCATTTTTCTTTTAAGTTTTAAAATAGACACTTCTATGTAAATATACACTTACATCTGACTAACTTTGGAATTTAAGTTGTGTTGAATGAGGCATAAAATTGTACAGGAGACAAGAATAGAAAAAGAAAGGTGACCCTATAAAAATACATGAGGGAAAAACATGATCCTCTGAACCACACGTGCTCACACTGGCATTCAAGACAGAGCTACCAATAATAATAAAAAAACTCCCCAAACTCCAGCCCCCTGTTCTCTATCTCCAGCACATAAGAAAGAGATATTGTTTCCTAGAACAACACCCCAAGGCCCCCAGTAGAACATGAAAATACAGCTTTCCTGCTTTCCCTGCAAATATTTAACTTATGCTCTGTGAGCCGTGGCACACGCCCAGGAGACAACGGTGTGCTCAAAGCTGATGTTGAGGGGGGGACACATTTTGTCCCAAACTACCGTGTGTGTTCTCTTTTTCTTTTTTCTTTTTAAAGAAAATTTCTTGTTAAATGTGCCTGTTGCCAGTTGTCACTGTGATGGCAACTTACTTGTATGTATCTATTGTGAGAGTATATGGTGAAATAAAAATAGTCCAAATTATTGGAGTTGTTTTCCTTCTTAATTTAATATGGATAAAGTTTGTTTTTAAACTGTTTACCCTTCTGGTCCAAAACAAAGCCAAACTGTTCTAGGAAATAAATCTCTTGAGGAGTACCCTCATCACCCAATCCGAAAAGCTGAGCAGGAATTTTGACTTTAGGAGTTGGAAGCTGCTCCAAGCCCCACACCCCAGTGGAGGGTGGATGACTTCCAAGCATCACAAGTCCGATGGCCACACCTCAACTACGGCAGACCCAAGTCCAGGTGAAACACATTTCATAAAAGGTGCTTTATAGAAGAACTAACTTGCTGAAGAGTTGTGTTCATTAATAGATATTTCTTTACATGGGAAATGAAAATTGCTCCATATTCTGTTTTTCTTAACAAAAATTCCAAGGACCATAGTTATTGCTAGATTTTGCATGTGAATCTTTAGGGAGAATGATGAAAAACCTTAATGGCTTGTTGATGTGGTTACAGCTTATCTGTTCTCTCTGGTGATGGGAATGTGTTGTATTAGCAAAAACCCACCTCCCCACACCTTTCCATGACTGCAGAGAGCCCTGCTTTCCCCTGCATTCCTGGGTCCTGTGCTTATTTCCTTTCGCATGAATTATTGTTGCTTGTTTTTCCTCCCCAAAGGGGTAATGTGATTTATTTCCCTTCTTGTGATTTCTTCCTATATTAGTTCTCTATTACTGCTGTGGAAAAGGACCACAAACTTAGTGACTTAACACAAATTTATGCTGTTACAGTTCTGGAGGTCAGCAGTCTCAGATGAGCCCACAGGGGCCAAAATCAAGGTGTCAGTAAGGCTGGTTGCTCCTGGGATCTCCGAGGGAGAACGTGTTCCCTTCCCCTTCCTGAGGCTGCCGGCTTTCCTCGGCTTTCCTCCGCAGGTCACATCCCTCCAGTCTCTCGCTTCTGTCTTCACACAACCTTTGGACTTTCTTGCTCGCCTCACCTAAGGACTCCTATGGTTACACCACGTGTGATTATCCACCTGGAGAACCCAGGATCATCCACCTATCTGAAGATTCTTAATTTATGATCATTTTGCCACATACAGTAGCAATCACAGATTCTGGGGATTAGCGTCCACATACCTTTGGGGGTACCTATTTAACCTACAACATACTCAGAACTGAATTATGTGTTAGGAAAATAAGATCCTTCCTTAGCACAGTAGCACAGGAAGGTAAGTGGTCAGAACAATGTTGAATCAGGGATTTCCCACTCGGTAAGTAGTCTCCTATAATACACAATCGAACCAGGTAGTCACAGAGATACCTGTTAAACAAACACCTGAACCCTAAAAAAATTGATGAATATACATAAAGACTTACAGACTCTAAAATTCAAAATATACTTGACATTACTCGTGGCCTATAACTGGTCCCAAAACTCCATCGCCATTATGCTTTAGAAAATGACATTTAGGTTATTTACTCCACTTGGCCGTGTAGTGGTCCTTTTTCAATTTAAATACCGTATATACTCGAGTATAAGCCGAGTTTTTCTGCACAAAATTTGTGCCAAAAAACCCGAACTCAGGGCAAATTTTGTGCCGAAAAAACTCGGCTTATACTCGAGTACATACGGTAAATGTCCTGTGGTCAAAATTTCCCATATAAACACTCACCTTTCTTTTAAGTCCACGTGTTGTGCTTTTAACTTTGTCTCCTATGTCTGAAGGGTAAAATGACTCTCTTTAACTTCTTTTGTTGTTAGCTTCTTCAAGTGAACTAATCGTCAGGGCCACTCCTGTGGTAGACTGGCAGTTAAAAGACTCAAATGTCAAGATGTTTTCATCAGCCACATCAACAGTAACTTTCAGATTGAACAGTTTTCTCTCTGGCTTATGTCAAACCTTTGGCATGGATTTTTCTTTCCCTCTCATAAAATAAAAACTGCTTACATGCTAATGTGAACGAATTTCCTTGTCCAATTGTTCACACATCTCAGAATCTCCGTCACCTGTGAGTGGAAAAAGTTGACGGGATGTATTATCCTGTTGCTGATGAATGCTCATTAGCTTCCAGAAGCAACGATCCCTCCTGTGTGTATTCAGCATGTGATCGTAATAAAATTCCATCTTGTGGTTTGTGGAAAAAGAAGTGTTTCAGAGCCAAGCCACTGTGTTTTCAAATTTCATACCAATATGCATTCAGCTTCTGAGCTGCTCACTTCCTTCCTGGCTTGCATCCCATTTTCATATGCAATTTAGGAATTGAAGGGAATATGGAGGCAGGCCTCAAGCTCTGTTAGGAAATAAATATATATATTTTGGAGCAAATGCCTTGTTATAGATGCAGGACCAAATATATAGGTAGACACCTTGGATCACCAGTGAGGCTTTATTTTTTATTTTTAAAGCCAGATAATAGACAGTATTTTTCTGCCCTTATAACCTGAATGCTTCTATTAGAATAATATATATATATTCTTAATTTATACATATTTAAAATATATTTACATATATTTAAAAAATATGTATATTTAAATGTTGCTCTGCTCCATAATCACTAATATAATGACCTATCTGGAAATGCCATAAGTCATAAAACTATTTGACAGCAAAAAACTTATTTGAGATCCATTATTTAGCAACAGTAGTGTATACTTGAATAAATAAACTTCATTATCTATATGCTCAAATCCGCGAACATCTGTGGATGAAGAGAAAGAGCGTGAGTACTGATTTTTCTGTGGTCCTTCACTGCAAGGGAGGTGGCATTACATCAGCTTATTTCAATGGCCTGCTGCAGCTCAGAAATAAAAAATCATTACCTGGAATCCTCTCAGACCAACAGAAATGTAATCAATTTTTTGTCTGTGGTTAGGCCCTGGAAGTCAGTGGTGGATTTTCTATCCTCGATGCTCTTGTCCTCTTGTTAAAATATTTAGGATGCTCCCATGGGAAATGCAATAGCTGGATTGGACCTGTTTACAATCGCAAGTGAACACTCTGCTCTTTGCATCCTGTTAGCCACACATGCATCCTTGTTGCATAGAGTGACTTCCCCCGAGAGGATTATAGGAAATAACTCTTCTAGCTTCCAAATACCCTCCTCCAGAAATGACTGAGGCCACAGGGACTTCCTACAACTTTGATTATTATTTGGAGTCAGCATACAATTTTATGGCATGTACCCCGGACTCCCATTCAGGTGGGATCACCATCATGTGCCGTCTAGAAGTGTTTCCAGTAACTTTCTATCAGTGACTGTGAAAGAAAACGATTCCTACTCGTAAGCTGGAAAATGTGACAGAAGGGTTCCCAAGATTGACAGCATGGCTTAGAGAAGGACCTGTGGCATTTAAGAAATTATTTCTTTTTAATTTTTGTTTACTCATTCATCCACGTGAAAGGAGAATTTTCTATTGTCTGCTTAAACATAGGCGAAGTGAAGGGAAGGTGAAGAAGTTACGTTCTCCCCTGCTGAGGAGTCTGCAATCTCTCTAGTAAGAGGAAAGATCCATACTAACACATAACTACCATGCAGGCTAGAAGACAGCAGATGCCACGGTAGAATTGTCAAGGAAGAACTCTCAATTATCTGAAAGAAAGGGAATAAGAGAAGGCTTTGTGAAGGAGAGGCTCTCTGATTATGTGGTGACTTAGTCTACGTCTTATCACAGACTACCTGAGATTGGCTAATTTGTAAAGGACAGAAATTTATTTCTGAGTTCTGGAGGCTGGGAAGTCCAAGATCAGGCAGCTTTGGTGTCGTCACTTCCTAGATGGTGCGTGGAAGGCTGTGTCCTTCAGAGGGGAGGGATGCTGCTGCTCCTAGGACAAGCGTGGAAGGGCACCAAGACAGAACCCAGTCCTGAAAGCCCCCTTTAAGGCAGAGCCTGCATGGCCTAATCATCTCTTAATACTGTTACAGCAGCAATAAAATCTCAACATGAGATTTGGAGGTCACCAGTACTCAAATCACAGTGGTGGTGTTTAATTTGGGTTTGGGGATGGTGTCACAGAATGGAGGAAGCAAGAATGGGCAGAATTAAGATCCAGTTTATCCTAAGAAACATGCATTGACACAGAGGATTCATGACCAGGCATAAGAATTCATGTGCCTGGAAATCCAGACTGAAAAAAGGAAAAAGTCAGCTCCTAATTATTAATAACCAACTAGAGACCAAACAGACATTGAACAAGGTCTTCACTGTGTCACATCATGTAATCTACAATATTCTTGTTTCACAGATGAGCAAAATGAGGATGTAAAAAAACTGAGTAGTAAAATAATACTGCAGGCATTTCCCCTTCTCCTCAGAGTCGTGTCCTTGGCTCTGAAAACTATGAGCCCAATAGGAAGTCTTTTGTTACAAAGAGTTTTCTATGGACACAACAGGTTTTATGAGCTAGACGGGAATCCAGTGAGTGCAAAGTTATGGCGAAATCTTTATATCCTGTGAGGTCACATAATTCTTTCCGTAATGTCCTTGGCGACAGTGGACATTTATATAACTTGTCCAGCTTCAGCACCATCTCTGAGTTCAACTCCCAGGCACACGATGGCCATAATAGTACCCATTATCGCCGCTATTCTTCTCAATTGTAAAGGCGCTGTGAAATCACGGGGATGAAGCTGTGCCTTGATTGGCTGTTAAATTGCGATCAATGAAAAGTATTTGTGCCATAATTTTACAACCAAGCAAGAACAGGCCGTCCTGGTGGTAAATCAGCATGTACATACCATCAAGACTAAAGTGTCTCACTTGGATAACTGAACTGAATTCTTTTTAGGACAACAGGGTACAATAGAAGTGACATTAAAGAAAAATCTGTTTGGGCATTTTTCTGCCACCTGGTTAAAAGGAAATGACATACAAACAAGGACAAAGTCCAAATAAGAACA
Organism: Loris lydekkerianus; assembly: GCA_963574355.1. NCBI lineage: Eukaryota > Metazoa > Chordata > Mammalia > Primates > Lorisidae > Loris > Loris lydekkerianus. The sequence continues at coordinate 8,378 of CAUYPK010083847.1, read as the reverse complement.
GTGCCTTGTCTGTAAATTATAGCTTAGTTGGATCAAGGTATAAAGGAAAACCAGTGCTCTTCCTCCCTTTTAATCTAATAGCAGGTGAAAATGACAAACATGTAGAAACCATTTTCAAGGGTCAGAAAACTTTTCCTGTAAAAGGCCAGATAGTAAACATGTTAGGCTTTGTGAGCTGAACCTGGTCAGCTCACAAAACCTGTGTAGTTTTTTTTTTTTTTTTTTTTTTTTTTTTAACAACTTTTAAAAAATGTACAACTGAGGCCCAGCGCTGCAGTTTGCAGACCCTGATACAAACACTCACATAGACATGAATTTTAATAAAAGTTCAACACACATATCTGTTTATCTCCTGTACACCACCCACCCTGTTCACCACCTGGAAAAATGATCCTGGGAGTGTTTCTAGTTTTCTAGATCAATAATTAAAAGTAGTAGACAGTGACCACAGCTAAAAAATAAACGTAGCCAATAGGCTTTTCCTATTATGCGTCTCTGTAGACTTTTTTTGACTTTGTGGAACCTGTCACTGTTTCTCTCTCTGTCTCTCAGACTTGTAAAGGGTCTTAGAAAAAGACAAAAGAAAACAGAAAAGAGATGGCTTCCCCAAAGCCCACCTCATCAGTGCTCACCAAGCCAGCCAACTACCTTGATAATCACTTCATTGTCCAAAGCTGTGCTTCAGTGTAACCTTGAACTAGTCCTTCTACCCCCTCAGCTGCTTCTCAACTTCCCACAACACAATTACTTGGGTGTCTTGCTGCTACTTTCTCTTTGCCAGCAGTTACATTGCAAGAAGCACGTTCAGTGTCATACAATGAGCCTCCCTGTTCTGGAGATACCATCTTGCTTTTACCAGTCAAGAAACATACACATTTCACTCATAATAAGAATAATAATAGGTAAGAGTTCTTGAGTACTAACTACAGTAGAACCTCCATAGCTGACCACCTCCTACACTGACCATCACCTTAAGCTGACCTAACTTTCATAAACTGGACACGCACCACATGGACGCATCAGTCCAGCAGGACTGGCTCCTTGTGGTGACCACCTCTGTGTGTGGACCAGACATTATGGTCCCTTGGATGGTCACCTTACACAGGTTCTACTATTTATGCTAGGCACTGTTCCCAGTGCTTTATAGAAGTAACTCATTTAATCTTCACCATTACTCTAAGCATTGTGTACAACTATTATTTCCATTTTACAGACAAAGAAAGTGAAGGGCGGAAAGTCAACCACAGTCAACCTGAACTATTCCCACTGTGCCAGACTAATTCTAACTTCAATAAACATTTTCCATGAACCCAAAGTGTGTTCTAATGGAGTGGGGGGTGTTTTTAGTATAATTGTTTCCAGAACAGTTTTGGCCACGATTCGTTCACCTGGTGTTCATGGCATGGTCTACACTGAATACACAAATATCCCCATCATATCATTATATGGTCCAGAGTTTGCGAACAAGTGGCTCCCGTTTGGATCCAGTCCATATCGGCACTGCTGTTTTTGATGACTTAGTTGCCAACGCTGTATTTCACAGGAAAAGTCTTCCTTGCTGGCTCTCCTTTGAAGCATCAGAGCTCTGGCAATCCCAGGGCCTGTGTTCTGGCACAGTGATAATCGGTTGCCTTTATCCTGGCAAGTGTTCTGTCTTGCCTGTCTCTACAGACCACTCCACTCATGGGCATTCTCTGCCCAGGTCCCAAGGGCTTTTGAGTTTGTGCCTCCTAAAAGACAGATAGCTCCTGACTTGTTCACCCAAACGGAGCATGCTCTGTTGTGATTTTCCTGGAAAATGTTTAGACTGAGTCAAGGCATGCCATGTGAGAACCTTAGATCCTAGCGGTATGATTTAATAACTCCCCAATACTTTCTCTTGTACTCATCTCTTATAATCCCAGGCATTTCCTAGCTCAGGAGGCATTTGGCAGTGTCTTAATGCGGCTTTTTCTGCTCCTTCTGTTGTGAATAGCTGTGTCAGCTTTCTGAGTGCTACATGACTTAGGTAATACATGTCTATGGATATTTTCTGGTATATTTTATGAAAGTTGATAAAAGTAATTGTCAGAAATGATGATGCTTTGATTAAATAAATACGCTATTGAGGACTTAGGTACACAATTTAAATATGGTATGAATAATTTGTCAGTGTTATCTGTCAGGCTATTTTAGTAGCTTTAAATTGTGGATACATTTGCAGAAGCACCATTCTATTTCGCAAATTTGACAGCAATAGCTGTTTTCCTGAATGTATTTGACGTTATTTTCCACATTGTTTTATGCCAATCACATTTACTGCAAACTGCTTATTACTTTATTGCTGAAAACAGCAACATGTATTTCTTTAGCTTTCTATTGTAGAATCGGCAGGGTATCACTTGCTTTATTAATCAGCTCCAACCTTGAGGATTATAGTCACTGGTTCCAAGTTTATCTAATCGCTGCTGCTCAAAACCTGACAAGTCAGTAATGCAGTTATGTTGTCCCCTTGAGAAATTATTGCTCCTAAGCATGCTATATTTGTTACTGGGAAAAGAGACGTTTCCTATATTCAGTGCATGCCAAAAGAAGGTAGACACATTTTAAAAAGGGGGAAAAAAACTGTATGAAAATTGTAATACTCAGTAAATCCCAATAATGTTTGCTATCTTGTCTATTGTACCTTCTATTTCTTTAATTGCAGAAGGCAAACGTGGCTTGGTATTACGATTTTAATGCAGTTTTTTCCTTTCTTAAAATGTGTGCTTTTTTTTGCACCCTCTAGGTGTGTGTATATGTGTGTGCCTTTTTTTTTTCCTATTGATAACAGCACATACACGGCTTTCTAAATTGTTTTATGAGGTTACCTTATTAAAAAAAAAAAAAAGTCAAGCTGTTCTTTCTTTAGGTATCATGTGTATCACGTCTTCTGGTTCTTACAGTTTAGAAAGGATTTCTTTTCTTGTGTTTTCAGCAATCTCCCTGGCTCATTCTGTTATTTTTGTTTTAAAATTAAAACTATATTTGTTAACTCACATATCGTTTTTTTATTAGCCCAGCAGAAAAGTCAATATTTCTAATTTGTTGCCTCTGGATTTATGCCAGGTTTGATGTATAATAACAGCCCAACAAGGCAACATAATATACATTAGCTCAAATCTATAAAGAAAGGATGAAAGTTTAAATAAATAATTAAAAAAATTACTTGGTAACCAGAGATATGTGAAGCAATCTGAAACAACAGAGTTATACCAGCCTGAATTTTTTTTCTTTTTACTTTTCAAAAGAAATGTGCCCCACAACATTTAGACGTTTAGAAGGAAAAGTATTTTTTTTTTTTGTTTTGAGACAGAATCTCACTGTCACCCTGGGTAGAGTGCTGTGGCATCATTATAGCTCACAGAAACCTCAAACTCTTGGCCTCAAGCAATCCTCCTGCCTCAGCCTCCTGAGTAGCTGGGACTACTGGTGCCCACCACCATACCGGGCTAGTTTTTCTGTTTTTAATGGAGATGGGGTCTCACTCTTGCTTGGACTGGTCTCTACCTCCTGGGATCAAGCAATCCATCTTCCTGGGCCTCCCAGAGTGCTGGGATTACAGGTGTGAGCCCCAGTGCTTGCTGGAAAGTGGGTGTTTGAAACATACTTTCCTGTGGAACCCATGAGGGTCTTTTCCCAAGTGATGCTATTCCAGTTGTACTGGTGGAAACCCAATACAAAGTCAAGAAAGATGGGTTCTAACTCAACTTTAGCTCTTCATGATTCAAGTTGCTTCATTTTGCTGTGCCTCAGTTTCCCCACTTATAAGAGGAAGGATTGGTTTCCCCACTTATAAGAGGACAGTCAACTCTTATACTATCAGTTCATAAATTCTACGATTCTAATTCCTAAGAATAAAAAAGGCAAAACTACACACACATATATATATATGTATTTTCTATTTTAACATGTGCTTTAACATATTCTTTGAAGAGAGGAAGGGAAGAAAGCAGGAATAAATAATGATAAAAGATGAAATGGTGAAAAATACAGATTCTATCACCAACTTCCCCTGCTTTGTTTCTGAACCATAAACATCCCCAGAGAAAATACATAGAGAAATCTGGTTCCAAGTTTATCCGCACAGTCAGAAAACACAGGTAGGATTATGGCTTCATAACAAAGCCTTTTCTTAACAAATTATTTTCAAGGTGGCCTTACTTATAGTTGTGGCAGGAAGAAGTCCCAATATCAAGTCATATACGGCAATAACTGTATGAGTCCATCTGCAGCCCTCTCCTGGTGGTGTTCATTCATTCAAAATAAGTGATCACTAAACATTGTGCCCTCATATGGATTTGCAATTGAGAAAAAGTGATCACTACAAAGCCTGTGGTGTTGAGCTGAAAACACACATTCAGACTTTTCAGAGATGGTTGCCCTTCTTTCCTGAGCCCAGGTTCTGCTAATTTACTTGTTAATGCCCATGAATGAAATACAAGGTCACAACTTGTCTATAACCCCAGGGGAAGATGAGGCATGTTGAGTTCAATCTCTGTGTATGTTTTGCTGAAGGACTGAATAAGTCACACCAAGAGAGTCTAACAAACGAAATAAAAAAATCAAACACCAGAGGGAAAGGAGTGGAAGGAGAAGGTGGGTGAGCCTGGATCAGAGGGCAACGTGACAGCGAGCTCAGAAGCCCTGTCTGGAGTCTGAGACCCTTCTCTGTTTTCCTGGGGTGTCCCTTTTGCCATTATGTACTTGGTTTCTTTGGTTTCCTGCAGTTCAGTACTCAAAGGAATGTTGACCTTGGTGAGCAAGTGGGGGTCTCATTATCAGAAGCAGGTTGAGCGTCATAGACTTCTTTTAGGATTGAGAGAAAGGATGCAGTAAAAAAGGGGGGAAAAGATTAAAAACACCCTTTTACAAAGAAAAAAAACCCTTATACAAAGAAAAGGGTAGGAAGCATATCTTGAGATAGTCAAAGCTTGTCAACTGGGCTCCATGTGGGTCCTGGACTTGGGAGGGGCTCACACTCTGTCCTGAGGGCCTCCTGTCAATGCCATCTAAAATAAAGTAGCCCACAAAACTGACACAGCATAATTTCTAAAAATTATTACTCAAAAATACAATGCTTACTTACAAATTTGCCCTTACATGAAGTTTAAAATGGATTAACATCTCTAGGTAAGACTCAGTGAAAGTGGTGGCGTAACAGTCACACTTTAGAGACATGAGTGTCTAGATGCATTGTCAATTTTCCTCCAATTCATAGGTCATAGGTCTGGACAGGCTCCAAGTTGCTCAGGGTCTTGTCCTATGAACTTTATCTATATGTGTCCAGCAATGCCACCATATGTGATCCTGTCTCTTTCCCCTCATGGTCAAGTAATTAAGAAATCTTGTTGATTTAATTCTCCTCCTTCCCTTAGACCACTACCACAGGCCTAAATATTATGCAAGGTCTAACAATTACTTTTGCTAACTCATCCTAGAAAAAGCTCCACACATCTCATTGCTGAATATCACTATGGTCACCTTCGAGGTCCTCCCCTTGGGAAGCTCTGCACCTATGCCAGTGCCTAGTCCACCCTTCAAAACAATTTTGGAACTCTTTTTCCAGAAGGGCTGTGAAAGCTGTCATAGGAGGTCTGACAATTAAGTTTGCAAACTCTTCCTAGAAAAAAGTGCTTTGAAAAGCGGACTAGGCACTGGCATCATTGCAGAGCTTCCCAAGTGGGGTACTTTGAAGGTGACTGCAGTGATATTCAGCAATCAGGTGTGTAGAACTTTTTCTAGGATGAGTTTGTGAACTCAGTTGTTCAACCTCATACAGTGTGAGTTTCAAGGGCTTCCTCAAAGGCTATCTCATCCACTGTTCCTGCTGAACCCCCAGCTGAAAGTAAGCATTCCTTCATGGAACACAACAAAATTTCATCTGTGTTTTCCCTGCAGTATGTATTCTTCTCCACCCTGCATAATGCTATTTATTAACATGCTGTCTAATGAGGCCAGGGCACTTGACTGTATCATCTGATCGGGTCCTGGAGCTCATAACTGTCCAGTACATTTTGCTAATGAATGAAGGAATGAAAATATGTGACAATAAGAAATTTGCACTAATTGTCCACTTAAGACCAGCATGCTCCTCCTCGACACTCTATTTTGATTGCTGGCAGCTACAACCTGCTACATTGACAATCAAAACCATTTCTGACCCGCCCGTGTCTTTCAAGTCCTGTAACCAATTGACTGCTGAATATTCCCATTTGTATTCCTTCCCCTCATTCCCCATTTCCAGGCCTCTAACTTCTCTTGTCTGGATATTACAGTGATTACTTACTGGGTCTCTCTGCTTCTGTTTTTCTCACTGGATTCCTCCTCTGCAGAGTCGCTAGAGTGATCTGTCTGAAACACAAATCTAACCCTCACCACACACAGGTGTTCCCATCATCTAGCGTTATTTTTACATGAGACGTCATGCCCTCTTTGATTGGCATCTGTCTACCTTTCCACGTTCACCTGCAACTTCTATTTTTTTCTCATGTGCCATGCTGTTTATTACTTTGACAGTAATAAACTGGCAACACATGGCCTTCTTGTAGCTAGATTTTCTTCATTCTTTAAGAATAGTCTTTCATAGAGGACTATGAAGCCATTCCAGCACACCTGCATTACTCCATTTCTCAAACATTAAGCTCTGTAACATCCTTTCATAAAAACCCATGTGTGTATATCTCTGTCACTGTGTTTACCCCATTAATTATAATTATTTGCCTGGAAGGGTGGGGGACTCATCAGGGACGTGTTTTATGTCTTTGAATACCTAAGGTCCACTGCTGTGCCTGTTATACAATGGGTGCTCACTAACAGTTGGCTGAATGAATTAATGAACATGCAGATGATAGTGTATGAATATAAGTGACATAAACAATTACCTTTATCATTGTGTACCAACTAAACTGACCTAAAAAAAAAATAAAGAGCTGATAAAATTAATCTGGGTCAGCCCAGCTTTACTGAGGCTGTGGGAGGAGAAAGTATACGTGGAGGCGCCACGTGGACAGGGAGAGCTGAGACTGAATCGATTGGAGGCAGTGGTCTCTGAGCATTTTAAATAAGAAATAACAAGGTGAGTTTGTGTTTTTTCAGATTGTTCTGATACCTGTTTGGGAGATGATTCCAAAGGGGAAGGATTAGAAGCAGAAAGATCCAGTAACATTGAGGCAAGAAAAAATGAAAGCCCAGATGAAAATAGTAGTGTTTAGGCAGAGAAAGGGGACGGGTTTGGGAAACATGTAGGTGGTAAAAACTGATAGGAATTGTTGATTTGGAAAATGGAGGGGGGCGGGGGGAGAACTTTTTGTTTATTTGTTATCTGCCTTTTGTGTTTTCAGTTGAATAATTTTTTTTTTTTTTTTTTTTTTTTTTACCATTAACATGACCAAGTTACATCAACCATATGGTGATGGCTCAGTAGCTCAGCAACCAGCATTGATCACTCCCCGGAGAGTTGAGTGAATGCAACACATCGCATCACTCCTTGCTTAGGCCAAAGACACTATGGACTGATTGTTTATGTTCCCCTAAAGTTCGTGTGTTGATGTCCTAATCCCCAATATAATTGTATGTGGAGGCCTTTGGAGGTAATTATTAATAGTTCATAAGGGTGAAGCCCTCATGAATGGGGTTAGTGCCCTTTTCAGGAGAGGCACAGGATGGAAGCTGTTTCTCTCTCTGCCATATTGGGAAGAGGGCTCTTACCAGGAACTGAATAAGCCAGCACCTTGATCTTGAACTTCCCAGCCTCCACTATGAGAAATAAAATGCCATAGTTTAAGCCACTCAATCTGGTATTTTTGTTATAGCAGCCTGAGGAGACTAAGACAAGAGTAAATATTGAAAGACAATAAAATAACCCATAGCAAGCATGCAAGGGAAATAATGACTCTGCCTAAATAATAACAGAGTAGCCATCTATGCATGGGATTACCAGTTATTGTTGTTGTTAGTGTAGTTATTAACAATAGAACAGTTTGCCAACCCAAATTACCCAGTTTAGTCTAAAAACCTGTAAATGAATTTCTTCTACAAATCTCTGGATTGAGGCAGTTGGGATTTGGGATGAGGATAAGAAGCACAGCCTCGATCCATGAATGGATTAAAAAATTGTGGTATATGTATACCATGGAATACTATGCAGCCTTAAAGAAAAATGGAGACTTTACCTCTTTCATGTTTACATGGATGGAGCTGGAACATATTCTTCTTAGTAAAGTGTCTCAAGAATGTAAGAAAAAGTACCCAATGTACTCACCCCTACTATGAAACTAATTTAGGACCTTCACATGAAAGCTATTACCCAGTTACAACCTAAGAATAGGGGGAAGGGGGAAAGGGTGGGGAGGGAGGGG
>CAUYPK010083845.1:0-11253 GCA_963574355.1 Loris lydekkerianus | reverse complement strand
TCCTGGATTACTCTAGATCGACCACTTCGGGGCTCATCTTCGAGGCTAAAATTTCCGGAACGAAATTTCACAAACCAACGTCGAACAGTGCGTTCATTAACACTATCATTGCCAAATGCCTGGTTAATTTTTCGGGCTGTTTCGGCAGCGCTTTGGTTCAATTTGAATTCATAGAGAAAAATTGGCCGAAAATCACTTAGTGACATCATATAGTAATAGGCTGAAAAGAATAAAAAAAATTAAAAGTAGAAAAAAATGAACCGCATCAATGTATAGAGTACAAAATTCTCCATCGATCAGTATATACCACGACACAGTAGAATAAATATCTATTGAGATATGGAGCTACAAAAACACATGACATTAAAACGGACAAAACTTTTGAAACAACCTAATACAAAGACTATCATGCCGTTTAATTCAACCTCCTCATTTTATAGTAGAGAATGTAAACTCCAGAGAGACTAAGTGAACTGCTCAAGGTCACACCAAAGCAAGAGCTAAGAATTCAATCAAACTTATACAATTTTAACTTAAGAGGTATTTTAGGATCAATTACTATGCCATTAGCATACTGATAAATTTCAATTTAACTGCATTTTCTGGGCCTTTACTACACATTGTAGGGCTATATAGAAATTTTTATCCTCAAGGAGTTTTAAATGTTAATTTATGAGGTTTACTATATATTCAATGCATAAACATTATTTTTTATTTTCTTTGTTTCTGAACATTACTTTTTAGTTTTCATTTCCATTTTTTTTTTTAGAGACAGAGTCTTGCTCTATTGCCCAGGCTGAAGTGCAGTGATGCTATCATAGCTCACTGCAATTACAAACTTCTTGGGTCAAGCAGTCCTTCTGCCTTAGCTTCCTGGAGAAGCTAGGACAATAGGTGCATTATACCACATCTGGATAATTTTAAATTTTTTGAGAGCTGGGGGTCTCATGATGTTTCCCAGACTACTTTAGAACTCCTGGCTTCAAGTGATCTTCCTTGCCTCAGCTCCCAAAGTGCTGGGGTTATAAGATTGAGCTACTGTGCATGGCCTAACATTATTATTTTTATTTATTTATTTATTTGAGACAAGGGTCTTAGTTTTTGCCCAGGCTAGTGTGCCATAACTTCAGTCTAGCTCACAACAACCTCAAAACCTGGGCTTGAACAATCCTCTTGCCTCTGCATCCCCAGTAGCTGGAATTACAGGCACATGCTACCATGCCCAGCTGATTTTTCTATCTTTAGTAGAGATAGGATCTTGGGGTCTCACTTTGCTCAGACTAGTCTTGAAGTCCTGACTGAACCCCTGCTTCAGCCTCCTAGAGTGCTAGGATTACAGGGATGAGCCATGACACATGGCTATATATATATATATATATATTAAATAAAATCTATAATGGAAGAAGAACCAAGGCATGTTCATAATAGCTTAAACTGCCTTTTTTTAGACCCTTCTCAATTTACACAGTTGTTTGGCTTGGTTATTTTGAAATATGCTTAAGGAAAATCAATCTTGTATAACCAGTTGTTCCACATAACCCTTTAAAGAACAGAAGAGATTACAAACTAGCAACATTATCTGCTCACAGTCATATTTTGTTTGGCCTACATGGTGTTTTTAAAAACCTGAATTTGTTGCTAGCATTTAAAATGGATAGACCTTACAGTCTGGATATCTAGACTTTATTGAAATATCAGAAGATCTCACACTATTAAACATACATCCTTCATGGCAAAAGCTGAGTGCCTACTATTTGCCAGTCACTCATTAGGCTCTTGGGAGACCTAGACAAATAAGACGAAGTTACCTTACATTTTATTATAGAAGCAAGGACATAAGTCACTGCAGTATATCATGACCTTAATATGTGCCACGTACTATGTGACATATCATGATAAAAATGATAACAGGATACTGTGGAGACACAGGGGAAAGGGTGATCAAGTCTGATAATGAAGATGGCTTTGGAAGGGCTTCACAGAGTAGGCAGCACTTGAGCAATGTTTTTAAGGGCAAGATTGCATCAAATAAATAAGGCGAAGACAGAGGCAGCAGCATGTTCAATATTATAGGGTCACATACAGTAGGCATACATATAGTACAAGTATCAGGTAGTTTGGAAAGAAATGATATGCCTTGAAAAGCCAAATGATGCCAAATCATAAGAGACTCTTGTTTTCCATACCAAGCAACATGGGTTTCATCCTATACATCAATGTTGTTCCCACACTGCCCTTATGGTGACTTCTCATGGTACAACCCAAGAGGAAGAAGAAATAAAAAGAGCAAAGATGTGCCAGAGACATTCCCCCCACTACTGAGTAGACCAGAGGAGTTCTACTTTTGTCTATTTTATATAATGAAGTTCTGTTTTAAGATTTATTTGGGCAGGGCAGTGCCTGTGGCTCAGTGGGTAGGGCGCCGGTCCCATATTCCAAGGGTGGTGGGTTCAAACCCTGTCCCAGCTGAACTGCAACAAAAAAATAGACGGGCGTTGTGGCGGGCGCCTATAGTCCCAGCTACTCAGGAGGCTGAGGCAAGAGAATCACCTCAGCCCAGGAATTGGAGGTTGCTGCAAACAGTGTGATGCCATGGCACTCTACTGAGGGCGATAAACTGACACTCTGTCGCTACAAAAGAAATAAATAAATAAAAAGATTTATTTGGGCAAAAAAGTTTCTACTGTTATAAATAAATAATTAAAAAAAAAAAAAAAAAACTTAAACAAGAGCCAGTAAAAATTTTTAGCAAAAAAACAAATATGATTAGCTTTCTGAAACTAACTCTCTGGTAACAGTGCCAAGGGTAGAATACAGAAGTATGAGACCTTAAGGATATGAAAATACTTAATTGCAACAACTGATAACAAAAAATAATGAATTAAATCTGGGTAATGACAACAGAGATATTCAAATTTTACTTTGTTCTAAGCAGTATGCTATGTCCTAGGTTCAGTATAAAGAGTATAAATGAATAAAGAGTATAAATTGAAATACAAAGTATTTTAATACAAAGTAATTTAATCACGACTGATTAAAATGGGAAGGTAAAGAAAAAAAAAACGAATTAAACTTGGTAGGCAACTTAAAGAAACAAATGAAAAGCTGCAGAGATGTAATTTAGAAAAGGCAAAGGCCTACACTTGTGACTATACTTCACATGCAAGAGTCTCAGAAGAGGCAGCACCCGTACCTCAGTGAGTAGGGACCCAGCCACATACACCCAGGCTGGCAGGGTTGAACCCGGCCCAGGCCAGCTAAAACAAAATGACAACTGCCACCAAAAAATAGCCAGGCATTGTGGCAGGCGCCTGTAGTCCCAGCTACATGGGAGGCTGAGGCAAGAGAATCACTTGGGCCCAAGAGTTTGAGGTTGCTGTGAGCTGTGATGTTACTGCACTCTACCAAGGGTGATAAAGTGAAACTCTGTCTCAAAAAAAGAGTCTCGGAAGATTTCAGAACCATCCTTAAAGCCATTATGAACAACACAAGACTTTAACAAACTATTAGAGAATCTCAAAGGTTAAAGCCTGAGGTTAAAGCCGGACATCATCTTTCCTGGGGCAATTTTGGTTGAGATCCAGATTCCCATAAGGCAGCATGAAATGAAGGCAGACAAGAATGTGAAACAGTATGTGCATCATCCTCCCATACAACTGCTAGCTAGCAGATGGCCAACAAGTTTATCAACTGTCCCCTTACTCCTAGGGCAAATATGTAATGGAGTTGCATAGTTCCACTCATGGCTACTTTTTTTTTTTTTTTTTTTTTCAGTTTTTGGGCGGGGCCGGGTTTGAACCTGCCACCTCCAGTATATGGGGTTGGTGCCCTACTCCTTTGAGCCACAGGCGCTGCCCATCATGGTTACTGTTTAATGAACAGTTTCTTATGAAATTTTTAGAATAGGTTCAAAACATTTATCTGGTGATGGCTCACTCCTGTAACCCTAGCACTTTGAGAAGCCAAGGCCCAAAAGTCTGAGACCAGCCTGCGCAAAAGTGTGACTCCATCTCTACAAAAAATAGAAAATTTGGTCCCGCCCAGTGGTATACTCCTGCAGCCCCACCTACTTGGGAGACTTAGGCAGGAGGATCATTTGAGCCCATGAGTTTGACAAGGTTGCAGTGAGCTATAATGACACCACTGTAGTCTACCCTGGACGAAGGACTGAAAAAACTTTATGTGGATAAATTTCCTAAGGACTACAAGTGTTCAGTGATGTGCGTTTCCAGGTTTTTCATTGAGTACTAAATTGAAAGGAATTCACCACCATTTCTAGGAGTCTGGTTTTATAACTTTACTTTCCCTGATAATGAATTTTTTAAAGGACAGGAAAGGGGAGAATAGAACGGGGAAAATCTTCAAAAATGAATTCCATTTGCACTGGTGTTTGTGAGACTTACTTCAATCTATTTGATAATTAACATTAAGTATACAAAATAAACTTTTTTTTTTGAGACAGAATCTTCTTTTGTCGCCCTCGGTAGAGCGCAGTGGCATCACAGCTCACAGCAACCTCCAACTCTCGGGCTTAAGCGATTCTCTTGCCTCAGCTTTCCAAGTAGCTGGGACTACAGGCACCCACACAACGTCTGGCTATTTTTGTTGTTGTTGTTGTTGTAGTTGTCGTTGTTGTTTAGCTGCCGGGCCAGGTTTGAACCCGCCAGCCTGGGTATATGTGGCTGGTGCTATAACCACTGTGTTACAGGCACCAAGCCACAAAATAAACTCTTAACGTCCTTCAATGATGAATGAAGCAAAAACTTCTTTATCAAAAGAGCCTGAGTAATTCCATTAGACTATGAAGCCTTCTACCCATTAATAAGCGGATCTAACTACCATTTCCAAATACCTAGCTGTAAACTTAACAACTCTCTCTTGCAACATAAGAAAGAGCTGGTTATAACTTTAAGTATGTCGCCAAATCTTACCTGTTAAAAAAGACATTCTAAGACAGAAATTACATGAACCTGTAGCTATGCAGTAAAGAAAATGAAACAGTATCTGACTAAAACAGTAAGAAAATACTCTTGAAGTACCTTCATGTAGGCCATAAAAAATGCTTGCATTTGTAGAGAGAATAAAAGAGGATGGGGAATAGAAGTATTACCTGAGGGCAGGAAATTCAGACAAAGGGTCCCTATTCCTGGTGAAAGCAAGTGGTCAGTTGCCAGGGTTTCTTAGACTCCTCTGGTACTCATTTGGGTGAATATGCAATTCACAGCACACCAATCTCCACCACAGCCAGCAGGGAACGCTGCAGGGAATGGGTACACAGGGGACACAGAAGGGAGCGAGTTTAAGGGAAAGAAGAGGAAAGGAATGATATGATAAAGATATTTAGCTATGGTGCACTTGAAGAAAAAAAAAAAAAACAGTTGTATTTCACACTGGATTAACGGAAGGCAAACACCGCTTAAATTCTAAGATGAATCAATCATCTAAGATTTTCTTCCTTCTACCACTGGTATTACCACTAATGGATAGCATTCATTTTTTTAATTTTTATATTCTAATGTTAATAAGCAAAACCAAGATAGCTATGCTGTACAAATTATACAAAGGGTGAACATTAAATGAAATCAATTCCAATGAACACTCTACAAAACAAGTAATCTATAAATACACATCATCAAATTAGTTTAAGCGTCAAAAGCCCCAATTAAAATTGTAATCCTCATTTCACAGAGAATACTGAGGCATAAAGTTAACTATGGAAAAAAAAAAAGTCCTCTGGGAGGCCAAGCCAGAAGGATCACTTGAGGTCAGGAATTCAAAACCAGCTTGAGCAAGAGTGAGACTCCATTTCTACTAAGAACAGAAAAAATTAGCTGGGCTTAATGGCATGCACCTGTAGTCCCAGCTACTCGAGAGGCTGAGATAGGAGGACTAATTGAGCCCCGGAGTGTGAGAGTACAATAAGCTATGACGATGCCACTGCACACTAGCCAGGGCAACAGAGCAAGATTCTGCAAGATTCTGTCTTGAAAAAAAAAAAAAAAAAAAAAAGACAAACCAGAGAGATCCAGCAATAGATTATACCTATATACTCAAAAATAAATTGAAGAACTACAGTATTTACCAGAAAAAAACTTTTAAATTAAATTTTGTGGCTATGTGTCAGATAGTTAAACCCACCAAAAGTGTATTGAGGGCAACCAGTTTATGTCCTATACATTCCATGAAGGCCAAGGTACTATATGTTTATTTCTCCCAACAGTTAACAGTGTTTTTTAACAACCACTATGTACCACAGTACTGTGGCAGATGCTAACCGTACAATGTAGAACAAGACAATCACAGGCACTGGCCTCATAATTAAAACATGTCAGGGTAATTCTGTCCTTAAAGAGATGACAAGCTACAGAACTTTTAAAAAAAGCCTTTGTTTTAATAAAACATATAGGATACATGTTAAGAACTAAAAGAGTTAAAAAATGGAGGAAACTAATGAAGATTAGCCCAGTTAAAACTGCCCATTAGAAATATACTGACAGGCTGGGCGCCTGTGGCTCAAGCAGCTAAGGCGCCAGCCACATACACCTGAGCTAGCGGGTTCGAATCCAGCCCAGGCCCACCAAACAACAATGACGGCTGTAACCAAAAAATAGCTGGGCGCTGTGGCAGGCGCCTGTAGTCCCAGCCTGTGGGAGGCGGAGGCAGGAGAATCGCTTGAGTCCAGGAGTTGGAGGTTGCTGTGAGCTGTGATGCCACAGCACTCTAACCAGGGCAACAGCTTGAGGCTCTGTCTCAAAAAAAACAAACAAACAAAAAAAAAAAAAAACAAAGAAAGAAATATACTGACAAAGCCTGAGAAAAGACAGTTTATCATGAAGGGATGCAGGCAATCTGGCTGTAGGAAGTAAGATTACAAAAGATGGGTGAGAAAAATAGGGAGAAAAGTATAGTATTAGAAAATAAAATTGTGGCCAAATGTTGAGGACATAACCACTTGCCCTTCACTTCTCTGGATATTTGCCTTAAATATTTCCTTTGTATGAAATGACCTAGTCAAAGAAATTAATAAGTATTTTATTACCCTCAAGCTGTCATTTATGTGCTTTTATTTCATTATCACAAGCTTCTCTGACATCTAGACCACTTCTCTCTCACTGTCTCTCCTTCCATTATAGTTGCATAGTACTTTGCTGTGACTCTCACAAGGCTCATATTCTATCCTGAATTCTACTTATTCACCAATCTTCCAAACTGTTTCTAAGAGATAGTCTCATATCTTAATTTTATTTCTATATCTTATAGAATCTTAAGTATTGATAAAAAGTAATTTAAGGAATGGATGCTATCAATGGGGATAACCAGATGATCATACTACCCGTATTCCTTAAAGATAATCTTACAATTTATGGATGTTCCCTCTTATAGTACATCTCAATTACATATAAAGTTGCATCGCAGCAGTAGTAAAAATCTGGGACAAAAACTCAACTTAATACCTAAAAATATTGTTTAACTAAATTCTTAAATCAGCAAATTTTCTGCTTATCACTAAATGTGTTCCTAACAATAAAACTGCACAGAAAAGATTTACAAATAGTAGAGGGAAAAAGATTCACAACAGTAGAGGAAAACAACACTTGACACTATAGTAGCACAGGCAAAAAGAAGCCAGAGATCCTTTCTTAATAGTATTTCTGGGTAGAAGAAGAGTAAATAACCCCTAAATTCAAATTAAACCTAAAGAACAGACTAATATACAGATTAAAAATTTAATCTGTGGGTACGGTGGCTCACATAATCCCAGCATTTGGGAAGTCAGAAGTGAGGCCAAGAGTTAAAGACCAGCCTGGGGAACTCAGGGAGACCTGTCTTGACAAAAAACTGCAAAACTCAGTTGGGCCCAGTGGTGCATGTTTGTAGTACTAGCTACATGGGAAGCTGAAGTAGGATGATTGCTTGAGCATAGAAGTTGGAGGCTGCAGTGAGCTGACTGCAGCTGGGCATTCCAGGCTGGGCAACAGACTGAGACTCTGTATCCAAACAAAAAAAAAAAGAAAGAAAAAATTTACATAAAACATTCATCTTGACTGGGAGAAATCTCAACATATATCAATGAATTATCAAACTATTAGTAAATTTAATGCCAAAAAAAGGTAAATAATAAATTAAAATCTTCTGAATCGGCTCAGTGCCTATAGCTCAGCAGCTAGGATACCAGTCACATACACTGGGGCTGGCAGGTTCGAATCCAGCCGGGCCTGCCAAACGACAATGACAACTACAACAAAAAAAATAGTTGTAGCGGGTGTCTGTATTCCCAGCTACTTGGGAGGCTGAGGCAAGAGAACTGCTTAAGCCCAAAGACTAGAGTTTGAGGTTGCTCTGAGCTGTGACACCAGTGCACTCTACCAAGGGCAACATAGTAAGACTCTTATCTCAAAAAAATAAATAAATAAAATAAAATAAAATCTCCCGCCTCATAGTGGGCTTTAGCTCTCAATTTTTTTTTTTTAGTAAGTAGATCTTCATGATTAACTTGCTTTTCATTTACAGATATAGTGAAACATCTTTCATTCGCAACTTACATTGAAATTGAGCTTCAGTCACAAATACTATTAAATTTAGGCTCGGCGCCATAGCACAGTGGTTACGGGGCCAGCCACATACATCGGGGCTGGCAGGTTTGAAGCTGGCCTGGGCCAGCTAAACAACAATGACAACTGCAGTTAAAAATAGCCAGGTGTTGTGGCAGGCACCTATAGTCCCAGCTACTTCAGAGGCTGAGGCAAGAGAATCGCTTGAGCCCAAGAGTTGGAGGTTGCTGTGAGCTGTGATGCCACAGTACTCTACTGAGGACGACACAGTGAGACTCTGGCTCAAATAAATAAATGAATAAATACCAATATTTAATAAAATATTAAATTGCTCATCTTAAACATATAATATGCAGAATTGACAAGAAACCAACTTATTTAAGAAGTGTTAGGACGGAAATTGCAGTACTAAGACAAAGTGTAATACTGGAAACAGTAATATTATGCCAAGTGGAGAAATTATGTTACTCAGCTATGGTGTGGATATGGTTGGTTTGTCTCCATCCAAACCTCATGTTGAAATCTGATCCTCCCTGTGGTAACGCTAGTTAAGTGGGAGGTGCTTAGATCTTGGGGACAGTCCCTCATGAAAGGCTTATGCTGTTCTCACAGAAGAACAGTCCTCTCCAGAATGAGTGGGAGTCATAAAGCCAGAACACCTCAGGTTTTCCCCCTCTTCCCAGTGCGCACTTCCTTCCTCTTTGGCCTTTTCTACCATGTTGGGACCCAAAACGAAAGCACTCTCTAGAAGCCTGGGCATGCCTTTGAGCTTCTCAACCTGCAGAACCATAAACTAAATTAAACCTCATGTGTTTATAATATCTAGTCTCAGGTATTCTCCTATTTTTTTGTTTTATTTTATTTTATTTTATGTTATTTTATTTTATTTTATTTTATTTTATTTTTACAAGAGTCTCACTTTGTCACCCTCGGTTAAGTGCTATGGTGTCACAGCTCACAGCAACCTCAAACTCTTGGGCTCAAGTGATTCTCTTGCCTCAGCCTCCTAAGTAGCTGGGACTACAGGTGCTTGCCACAACACCTGGCTATTTTTAGAGACAAGGTCAGCTGGTCTGGAACTACTGAATTCAGGCAATCCACCCACATTAGCCTCCCAGATGAGCTCACCACATGAGCCACCACACCCTGGGCTTTGGGTATTTTTTTATAGCAACACAAAACTGACTAAGACCTCCCCTAACTTCAAAGAATTGCTGAATCAAACAACATGTTCCTCCAACTTCAAAAGACTGCAAAGTCAAAGGATTCTCATGTAATAAAAGAATATCCTAAGGAATGCTGCATCAGGATGGCAATCACCCTAAAAGAGTAGTAAGGGAAATAACAAAAACTGGATAAAAAGAAAACTGTTGGGAGAAGATAACAACCTGAACAGGCAGCACAGCAATCAAATGAGAAGCATAGGGAATCAGTGAGTACCACTCAACATTTCCCTTAGACCTGGAGCAAGTCACAGATTAACATTTCAGTACTTTCCTTTCTCTGAGAGGGGACCAGATGCCTTCTAATTCCAGGACTCCAGGATGGTAATGTTGCAACATTATGGACCAAGCATCCAACCCAACTTTTCACCAGAAGTTTTCAAAATCAATCTCCTAAAAATTCACTTTTACAAGAATCAATATCTGGTTTTAGTTGGAAATTAACATGAAAGACACCTGTTCTATTTCAGATACCCCTACTTAGAACAGTGCTCAATCTGAAATTTCTCTTCCCACAGTTTCAACTACCCACATACAGTACAATAAGATATTTTGAGAAAGGGACCACATTCACATAACTTACTGGATTATACAGGTATTGTTATAATTGTTCTATTTTATTTTCAGTTGTTAATCTTTTATAATGACTAATTTCTAAAACTTTATCACAGGCATGTATGTACTGGAAAAAAACATCATATATATAGAGTTCAATGCTATCCACAGTTTCAGGCATGCACTGGGAGTCTTGGAGTATATCCCCTACAGATAAAAGGGACCTATGCATTAAAAATTAAATCCTATAATGTATAAACATGACTCCTAGACAATAAACAATTGAGATTCATTTATTCCAAGTGTGTAAGGCTTATTCAACATTTCCCAGTCAATTAATACAATCCATCATATCAATAGGCTAAATGGGAAAATTCATATAACATAGTAATAGGTACAGAAAAGCATTGACAGAAGCCAACATTTACAATAAAATGTCTCTATAAAACAAGCAGTAGAGGGGTACTTCCTCAATCTCATAAAGAGAACTATAAAATATATGTACCGCTAATATCATACCTACTTAATAGTACAAAACCAAATGTCTTTCCCCTAAGATCAGGAAAAGGTAAGATGTTTATTCTTATAACTCCTTTTCAGTATTTTATAAGAAATACTAACCAATACAATGATATACAATGGAAATATGTGAAAAAGAAATTATATGTATAAAAATTGGAGTGGGAAAAAATAAAATTGTCTTTATTTGCAAATGACATGATTGTTTATAAAGAAAATAAACCAATTAACAGAAAAACTCCTGTATGTAAAAACCAATTAAGGCCCTGAGAAGGGCTGGTAATGCTTATAGTCCAGTGACACCGGTTCACTCAAAGACTGAGACCTAATATAAGATTATAGATGCTTATATTCGCCCCACACCTTTCTACCACATACTAAAGGCCTATATACTAGAATTCCTT
>CAUYPK010083843.1:0-10165 GCA_963574355.1 Loris lydekkerianus | reverse complement strand
AGCTTTAATAGGGATTTCATTAAAATTGTATATTGCTTTGTGTAGTATGGACATTTTAACAATGTTTATTCTTCCCAGCCATGAGCTTGTTATGTTTTTTTATTTGTTAACATTTTCAGCTATTTGTTTTTTTAGAGTTTCATAGTTCTTTTTTAAAATATCTTTCATGTCCTTTGTTAGATAAACTCTCAAATATTTCATCTTCTCTGGCACTACTGTGAATGGAATAGAGTCCTTAACTGGTTTTTTAACTTCACTGTTGTTGGTATATATATGGGCTACTAATTTTTGAATATTGATTTTGTAACATGAGATGCTGCTGTATTCCTTGATGAATTCTAAGAGTTTTGTAGTAGAATCCCTGGTGTTTTCCAGCTATACAATCATATCATCTGGGAAGAGCAAAAGTTTAATCTCTTCTGATCGTATATGGATACCCTTGATCGCATTTTATTCCCTAATTGTGGTGGCTAAAACTTCCATTACAATGTTAAAGAGCAGTGGAGACAATGGGCAGCCTTGTTTGGTTCCAGATCTGAGTGGAAATGATTTCGATTTGACTCCATTCAATACAATATTGGCTGTGGGTTTGCTGTAGCTGGCCTCTATTTGTTTAAGAAATATTATTTCTATTCTAATTTTCTTAAGTGTTCTGATCATGAAGGGATGCTGTATATTATCAAAAGCTTTTTCTGCATCAATTGAGAGAATCATATGGTCTTTGTTTTTTAATTTGTTTATGTGCTGAATTATACTTATAGATTTATGAATATTGAACCAGTGTTGAGACCCTGGGATAAAACCGACTTGGTCATGATCTATAGTTTGTTTGATGTGTTGCTGGATTCTGTTTTTTAGGATCTTGTTAAATATTTTTGCATCTTTATTCATTAGGGATATTGGTGTATCATTTTCTTTTCTTGTTGGGTTTTTTCCTGGTTTGTAGATCAGGGTGATGTTTACTTCATAGAATGTGTTGGGTAGTCTTCTTTCTTTTTCTACATTTTGGAACAGGTTAAGTAATATAGACACTAATTCCTCTTTAAAGGTTTGGTAGAAGTCTGACGTGAAGCCATCTGGTCCCGGGCTTTTCTTTTTAGCAAGGTTTTGTATGATTGGTGCTATTTCAGAATTTGATATGGGCCTGTTTTACATTTTCACTTGATTCTGGCTAAGTTTTGGAAGGTGACATGCTTCCAAGTATTGGTCAATTTCCTTCAGATTTTCATATTTCTGAGAATAAAGTTTCCTGTTATATTCATTAAGGATTTTTTGAATTTCTGAGGAGTCTGTTGTTTTGTCTTTGTCATTTATGATTGATGAGATTATAGATTTTACTCTTTTTTTTCCTGGTTAGGTTAGCCAATGGTTTATCTACTTTATTGATGTTTTCAAAAAACCAACTTTTTGATTTATTAATCTGTTGTACAATTCTTTTATTTTCAATTTCATTTAACTGTTTGCTCATTTTGGTCATTTCTTTTTTTGTACTGGGTTTGGGTTTGGAATGTTCTTTCTCTTCTAGTTGCTTGAGTTGTCCCATTAAGTTGTTAACTTCCTGTCTTTCTGTTCTCTTGATGAAGGCTTGCAGTGCTATAAATTTACCTCTTAGGACTGCCTTTGCTTTATTCCAGAGATTCTGATAATTTATGCCGTCATTGTTGTTTTGTTCCAAAATTTCATGAATTTCCTTCATCTCATCTATGACCCAGCTATCATTCAGCAGAAGGTAATTTAACATCCATGTTTTTGTATGACTGTGCGGATTCCTGTTGTTACTGAGTTCAACTTTTATTACATGGTTGTCTGAGAAGATGCAAGGAATAATTTCTATTCTTTTAAATTTACTTAGGTTACACTTGTGACTTCAGTTGTGAGTGATTTTGGAGAGAGTTCCGTGGGCTGATGAGAAGTATGTGTATTCATTTTTGTTGGGATGAAATGTTGTATAGATGTCTGTTAAATCCCAATGTTGGATCCAAATTTTTTTGCTGAGCTTATTGGAGGATCTATCCAACAATGCCAAAGTAGTGTTGCAATCTCTGACTATTATGGAGCTGGAGGAAGTCAAGTTGCTCATGTCTTTTAGAGTTTCTTTTATAAATTGAGCTGCATTGTGTGTGTGGGGGTACATAAATATTAATATTTGTAATCTCATCATATTGAGTATTACCATTAACAAATATGAAGTGACCATTTTTATCCTTCCTTACTTTTGTTGGTTAAAAGCCTATTGTATTGGGAAATAGAATTGAAACCCTTGCTTATTTCTGATTACCATTTTCCTGAAATAGATGACCATCCTTTCACCCTGAGTCTATATTTGTCTTTTAAGGTAAGATGTGACTCTTGTATGTAGCAAATATATGGCCCAAGTTTTTGAATCTAGTCATCCAACCTGTGCCTCTGTAGAGGACAGTTTAAGCTATTCATATTAATGGATAATATTGATAAGTCTGGTAAAATTTTGGGTATCACGTTTTTCAAAAGTCCAGTGGACATTTTTAATTCTTTTGCCACTGTGGTATTTGGAGTTTGATCAAAAGTTTCTGAGTGAGTTTACTTTTGTGGTAGAAAATTTGGCTGGTCATATGGAGGATAGGTCTGAGAATATCCTGAAGAGCTGGGTTGGTTATGGAAAATTTCTTCAACATGTGAATGTTATTAATGTATTTAGTTTCTCCATCATAAACGAAACTCAGTTTAGCTGGATACAGGATTTGGAGTTGAAAGTTATTTTGTTTTAGGAGATTAAAAGTTGATGACCACCCTCTTCTTGTTTGAACATTTTTAGCTGAGAGAGCTGCAGTAATTCTAATATTCTTCCCTTTGTAGGTAATGGTTCTTACATCTGGCTGCTTTCAGACTTTTTTTCTTCATATTAACTTTTGTGAAGTTAATTATGATGTGCCTGGGGCATGTCTTATTCGGGTTGAGTTGTGCTGGGGTTCTGAAACTGTCTGCTATCTGAATTTCAGAATCTCTTGGCATGTCTGGATAATTCTCCTTCATAATTTTATGAAGAAGGGCCTTTGTGCCTTGTGAAGCCTCTTCATCACTTTTAGGGATTGCAATGTGGTGGATAGTAGCCTTATTTAAATTATCTCAGAGTTCTTTGAGAGAATGATCTGTTTTTGCTCTTCATTTCTCTTCCTCTTTGAGAGTTTGAGAACATTCAAAAGCTTTGTCTTCAATATCAGAAATCCTTTCTTCTGCTTGCTCCACTCTGTTTCTGAGGGATTCTACTGTAGTTTTCAGATCTTTGAGGAGTGGAAATTCTTGCTGTAAGTGTGTCAAAGTCTTTGGTGTTTTTGTCTTTAAATTCTTTGAATTCTTGAGACAACTTTTGAATTTCTCCCCGAATTTATAATTCCAACTTTTGAATTGGTCCTCAAATTTTTAATTTCAAATTTTCATTCATTCTAATAATCTTGTTTGCAATCCAAATTCTCAATTCTATTTCTGACATCTTGACCAGGTATTGATGAATGGGATCTTCAATTCCATCTGCCATATCTTTCCTTGGGGAGGGGGTGTTGATCTTCTATGATTATTCATGTTAGCAGAGTTTTTCCAGTGATTCTACCTCATGATCATTTTACACCATTTGACTTTTCCCCTGGAGCTTTTCCGAGGTCCTGTACAGATCTATGGCCTGAGAAATTGGGGACCTGTTTGGTGTGGTAGGGCTAAGTGGCTCTGTCTTGTTTTCAGCTTGTCTATGACCGACCCTAGTGAAACATTTACTCTGGGTTGAAGTCTCAGCTGTGGAGAAATATCAGAAATTAAGTCACCCTGCTCCCCACAGGCAACAATTGGAAAAGGAAAATCAAACCTTCCTACAATCACACGCCCAGGGCACCACGTGTATAGTCCTTGGGTAATTGGCTCAGTTCAAAAAGTCCAAATCAATTGTCTTAGTCAGCACCTTTCTCAGGTGGGAGAGTTTAAAAGTTCTCTGGCTACTAGATTGCACGGGTCTGCTAACAACTCAAATATGTCTTGCTTCATTTCTCTGTGAGGTCAGGAGGACCCACGCAGCAAATAGATTAGTCTAGGTGGGTTGATGTCTCCTTCACCACCTTGCACCTCTGTCACACCCAGTCACTGATAATCCTGCAGGACTGTGACCCAGTTGCCTCCAATGAGTAGATACTCTAGGGGTTTGCACTTGTCTGAATCACAAGAACATTTATGTCTGCTCAGGCAGGCCATTGCTCTGTGCCACTATCTGGCAGGAGGAGGTGAGGCCCTGAGTGATGTTACTTACAGAACAGAACAAATTTGTGGGAATTTGTTTCTGTCCCATCTAAAAATTTCCCTGCAGAAGAGAAGCTGTTTTTGAGTTCCCAGAACCTGTGTCTCAGGTCCTGTCTGTGCTGCTGTACATTCTCAGCTGTAGCTTCTATTTGCAGCATGGTTACCTGTCAGCTCCAGCCTCTGCCTGCCCTCCTTTTTTTAGGCTGATGATTTCCTCAGGTCCAAGTGCGTCTTAGGCTCAGTAAAGTGGTCTTCTGTGTCAGCCCTGCCCTGGGAATCTCCTGGCTCTGTGCATGCCTTTTCTAGTCCCTGTGCTCCATCCAGGTCAGTACCGCCTCAGGCAAATTCTTTACTCACAGGGTCTTTGTTTCCAGCCCATATCTGTTCTGCAGTGGTTGCCACCAGAGAAGATGCTAGGCCTCCTCTGGTTGCCCAGAGACAGGGGATGTGGCTTTGGAATATCCTGGGGCGAGCCCTATTATTGCCAAAAATGGCTGCTGCTCTGCGCCTTGGGGCACTTCTGCTCTTGCGTGGTTCCCTTTCAGCTGACCATTTTCTCCTCATTCCCATATTGCAGAATTAGCACTGGGCAGCAGTAGTCCATGCCCTGTCCACGCCTCTCAAGAAAGTGCCCAAGAATCTGGACTCTTGTGGGACAGACCTCCAGACTTCAGAGTGAGAGTGGAGGGGAGTGTTGGTAGCTGAGAATTGCAGGTAGAGAATATATACATTTTTACACAGTTTTATGCCTGGCAAGATAGTGCCATGGCACCCTAGTGGGGGAAGTAGGTCCAGTTTTTAGAAGGTCTCTCCCATGGAGTATAATGGGTAGTCTTTTGAACTCTCCTTGTTTGTTTATGGGGTACTCCGAGTCATTCTTATGGGGGAGGGGACTCCCATCTGCTTGGTGATAAATTTTGTACCTTTTGTTTGTATCCTTGTGGTCGCAGCTCTCCTCAGCAGGGTTGATATGAGTTCTTCAAACTTCTCTCTTGGTGCAGCTCTAATCTGCCAGGTTACTTGCTAAATTTCTGTCCTTTTACTCTCCTTCTGGATGGGAGCCTTTGTGGTAAGCTGGCTTCAGTCAGCCATCTTGTCTCCACCTTTGATGCCTGGAGTCTTTACTACCCAGACTCACCATGCCTAGTTGCATGGAAGCTGTTACTCGGTTGCCATCTTCATGCCTTTACATTCTTCATTTTTAAGATTTTTTTATATCTCATTTCTATTTATTCATTACAACTTGGAACTCCAAATAGCTGAAAACATACCTTCTTTTTAAAATGCTGAAGTGGGGCAGAGGTAAGATGGCTTACTGGAGCCAGCTTTCCCCAGAGG
Organism: Loris lydekkerianus; assembly: GCA_963574355.1. Lineage (NCBI taxonomy): Eukaryota > Metazoa > Chordata > Mammalia > Primates > Lorisidae > Loris > Loris lydekkerianus. The sequence continues at coordinate 4,567 of CAUYPK010083843.1, read as the reverse complement.
CTCCCATCCAGAAGGAGAGTTAATGGACAGAAGTTTAGCAAGTAAACTGGTGAATTAGAGCTGAGCCAAGAGAGCAGGTTGAAGAATGCCCATCAACCCTGGTGAGGCAAGCTGTGAACCCCAGAATGCAAACTAAAGGTACAAAATCCACCGCCAAGTGAATGGGAGTCCCCTCCCCCATAAGAATGCCTCACAGTACAAGTGAGCAGAGTTCAAATGTCTTCCCATTTTATCCCATGGGAGAGACCCTCTAAGAACCTGATCCCCTTTCCCTATTAGGGTGCCATGGCACTCTCCTGCCAGGCATAAAAATGTATATATTCTCTACTTGCAATTCTGAACTCCGAGCACTTCCCTCCACTCTCACCCTGAGGTCTGGAAGCCTTTCCCCTATGGAGTCAAGATTCTTGGATATTTTCTTGAGAGGTGTGGACAGGGCATCGACTGCTGGTCAGTGCTGATTATCTGGCACCAGAGTAAGGAGAGGATGCCCAGCTGAGAGGGAACCATACAGGAGTGGTGGTGCCCCGAGGCACTGAGCAGCAGCCTCAGGAGCAACAATGGGTCTCACACCCCTGGATATTCCAGTGGCACACTCCCTATCTCTCTGGGCAACCAGAGGAGGCTAGACATTTTCTCTGGTGGCTGCTACTGGTAGAACAGATCTGGGACAGTAACACAGGCCCTGTGAGTAAAGGGTATGCCTGAGGTGATATCAGCCTGGGCAGAGTACAGGGACTAGAATTCGTGTGTGCAGAGAGGGCAACTCACAGGGCGGGGTTGCCCCAGAGGACCACGTTACTGAGCCTAAGATGCACCTGGCCCTCAGAGGATAATAGCTGAGACAAAGCTGGGCAGGCAAAGGCTGGAACTGACAGCTAACCAGGGTGTCCCAGTACAAATTGCAGCTGAGACCAGGCAGCAGCAACAATCAGGACTGAGGTGCATTTTCTGTGAACTCAAACTGCATCTGATCTGCAAGGGAATATAGCCAAGACAGAAACAAATTCTGTGAAGTTGTTCTGTTCTGTCAGCAACATGAATCATGAGTGAGGCTAGAACTGAGTGAACTGTCCCAGCCTCCATTAAGCACCCAAGGTTCTCAGGCCTCACCTCCCCCTGCCAGATAGTGGCAGAGAGGAGTGGCTTGGATGAGGAGACATAGATCTGCCTTTGACTCAGGTAGGCAGAAAGCCCTGAAGCATTTGCTCATTATAGGAAACTGTGTCACAGCCCTGCAGGGTGATCAGTGACTGGGTCTTACAGAGGTACAAGGTGGGGAAGAAAGCATCAACCTTCCCAGATGAATTTATTTGCTAGGTTGGTCCTCCTGACCTCATGCAGCACCAGAATGAATCATACTTGAGCTGCCAGCAGACCCCTGCTATTTAGTTCCTGGAGAACTTTTGAACTCTCCTACCTGAGACTGGTGCTGACTGGGACAATTGATTTGGACCTCTTGAACTGGGCCAATTGCCCAAGGATTATCCAAAGTTGGACCCTGGGTGTGTGGTTGTGGGAAGGTTTGATTTTCCTTTCCCAATTGTTGCCCGTGGGAGGTTGGGTGCCTTAATAGCTAGTATTTCTCTACAACTGAGACTTCAACCCAGAGTAACTGATTCACCAGAGTAGGACAGAGACCAGCTGAAAACAAGACAGAACCACTTAACCCCACCTCACAAAGCAGGTCCCCAGTTCCTCAGTCCATAGCACTGTATAGATCCTTGGAAAAGTCATAGGGGAAAAGGTACAGACACCAGTCCTGGCTTTTGGGGAAAGGGATGGTTAATCACTACTCCTGAAGCACCCAACCCAACTTCTCTTTATCTGCTCATCTAGTCAAATGGTTTAAAATAATCATGGGGTGGAATCAATGGAAAAACTCTGGTAACATGAATAACCAGGGTAGATCAACCCCCCCAAGGAAAGATATGGTGGACTCAACTTAAGATCCTATTTATAAACAGATGGCTGAGATGTCAGAAATTGAATATAGAATTTGGATTGCAAACAAGACTAATAGAATAGAGGAAAAGTTGGAAATAGAAATTCAAGGTGCATTTGAAATGTTCTGTGAAGAATTCAATGACTTCAAAGACAAAATCACAGGTGATTTTGCCACATTGAGACAAGATTTGCAGTCCTCAAAGATCTGAAAAATACAGTAGAATCCCTCAGTAAAAGACTGGAGCAAGCAAAAGAAAGGATTTCTGACACTGTAGACAAAGCTTTTGAACACTCTCAAACTCTCAAAGAGGAAGAGAAATGGAGAGAAAAAATGTATCATTCTCTCAGAGAGCTCTGGGAAGATTCGAAGAAAACTAATATTCATATCATAGGAATCTCTGAAGGTAATGAAGTGGCTTTGCAAGGCACAGAGGCTCTTCTTCATGAAATTATAAAAGATAATGCCAGGAAATTCTAAAATTCAGAGAGCAGACAGTTTCAGAACACCAGAATGACTCAACCTGAATAAAACATCCCCCAGGAACATCATAATTAACTTCACTAAAAGTAATATGAAAGAGAAATTCTGACAGCATCCAAATGTAAGAAAACCATGACATATAAGGGGAAGAATATGTAGATCTCTAGCCTGAAACCTTTCAAACCAGAAAAGGGTGGTCATAAACTTTTAATGTCCTAAAACAAAATAACTTTTAAACCAGGATTCTGTATCCAGCTAAACTGAGTTTCATTTATGATGGAGAAATTAAATACTTTAATGACATTCACATGCTGAAGAAATTTGCCATAACTAAACCAGCTATTCAGGATATTCCCAGACCTATACTTCACAATGACCAGCACAATCCTCCACCACAAAAGTAAACTCACTTAGAAACTGTTGATCAAATTTCCATTTCCACAGGGTGAAAGGAATAAAAATGTTCACTGGACTCTTGAAAATTATAACTGGCTTGTCAATATTCTCAATTAATGTGAATGGCTTAAATGGTCCTCTAAAGAGCCACAGGTTGGCTGACTGGATACAAAAACTCAGGCCAGATATCTTCTATATACAAGAATCTCATCTTACCTTTTACAATAAATATAGACTTAGGGTGAAGGGATGGTCATCTATATTCCAGGCAAATGGAAATCAGAAAAAAGCAGGTGTTGTAATTCTATTCCCAGATGCAATAGTCTTTAAACCAATGTAAGTAAGTAAGGATAAGAATGGTCATTTTATATTTGTAAAGGGTAATACTCAATATGATGAGATTTCAAATATTGATATTTATGCACCCAACCAGAATGCATCTCAATTTATAAGAGAAACTCTAACAGACATGAGCAGCTTGATTTTCTCTAGCTCCATGATATTGAGAGATTTTTAACACTCCTTTGGCAGTGTTGAATACATCCTCCAATAAGAAGCTGAGCAAAGAAATTTTAGATTTAAACTTAACCATTCAACATTTGTATTTAACAGACATCTACAGAACATTTCTTCTGAACAAACTGCACATTCTTCTCATCAGCCCATGGAACATACTCCAAAATTGATTACATCTTAGGTCACAAGTCTATCCTCAGTAAATTTTAAGGGATAGATATTATTCCTTTCATCTTCTCAGACCACCATGGAATAAAAGTTGAACTCAGTAACAATAGGAATTTGCGTAGTTATACAAAGAAATGGAAGTTAAATAACCTTATGTTAAGTGATAGCTGGGTTATAGACGAGATTGAGAAGAAAATTATCAAAATTATGGAATTAAAAAATAATGAACACACGAATTATCAGAACCCCTGTGATACGGAAAAGGCAGTACTAAGAGGGAAATTTAAAACACTACAAGACTCCCTCAAGAGAATGGAAAGAGAGGAAGTTAACAATTTAATGGACATCTCAAGCAACTGAGAAAGGAAGAACATTCCAATCCTAAACCCAGCAGAAGAAAAGAAGTAATAAAAATTAGAGCAGAATTAAATGAAATTAAAAACAAAGGATTATGGAACAGATCAATAAATCAAAAGTTGGTATTTTGAAAAGGTCAATAAAATAGATGAACCTTGGCTAACCTAACGAGGAAAAAAAGACTAAAATCTCTAATTACATCAATTGGAAGTGGCAAAGTTGAAATAAAACCAGATTCCTCAGAAATTCAAAAAATACTTAATGAATATTACAAGAAACATTATTCTCAGAAATATAAAAATCTGAAGGAAATTGACCAATATGTGGAACCACACCACCTTTCAAGACTTAGCCAGAATCAAGTGAAAATGTTGAACAGGCCTATATCAAGCTCTGATATAGCATGAACCATACACAATCTCCGTAAAAAGAAAAACCCGGGACCAGATGGCTTCACGTCTGAATTCTATGAAACCTTTAAAGAGAAACTACTGCCTATATGACACAAAATATTCCAAAATATAGAAAAAGAAGGAATACTATTCAACACCTTCTATGAACTAAACATCACCCTGATCCCAAAACCAGGAAAAGACCCAACAAAGAAAAAAAAATTACAGACCAATATCACTAATGAATATAGATGCAAAAATATTAAACAAGATCCTAACAAACAGAATCCAGCAACACATCAAACAAATT
>CAUYPK010083842.1:0-16480 GCA_963574355.1 Loris lydekkerianus | reverse complement strand
TTTTTTTCAAAAGAAGTGTTACCATCTTTACTACCAATGGAAGTAAAGCATCCTAAAGAATCCCGGGATTGTGAAGTATGTTCAGATAATTTACTACTTATAACAGGTAAAAGACTTAATTCTGCCAATAATTTACCTTTCGTAAATATGCTTTTCAGATAACCCCTTTATATTCTGTTTGTTTGCATTCTGTTGTGCTATCTTAAAGAAGGAAGAAAAGGAAGTTACAGCTAGTGTGTGAGAATATGTGTATAAAAAGCAGCCTTCCATATCTTTGCCCTTGTGGCCATGATGCATCACGTGGAAGAATGGGCATGGGCCACCATTCCTGGCTAATTTTTAAATTTATTATAGAGATGGAGTATCATTATGTTACTCAGGCTATTCTCAAACTCCTGGCCTCAAGCTATCCTCCTGCCTCAGACTCCCAAAGTGCTAGGATTACAGGGATAAACCATCATACTTGGCCTTTTAGAGCACTATTGAAAAGATTTTACAAATATATCAGTAAGATTTTAGTGATATAATTAATGTATTCAGTTTATTTTCTTGATTTTGAAAAACAAGGCCATATTTTTAAATGCCTCTGGGCACATGTACCAAAATATCTCGGTAAATTCTGCAGTCATGTTTCCCAGTTCTTTATTTCTATTTCTAGTTATGTGGATTGTGAAAGTCTTTTGTTATGTGAAGACTGTGAAAGATTTCCTTTAAAAACAGAGTGCTGTTTCCTCACCACCCTGAAATCTTTCCCCTTCTGTCCTGTAGTATACATTACAGGACTCTAGCCTCAGTCTTGGTTCTGGGCGGAAATGCATGGGACCTTTGACTTAGTGGTGAGGTTGAGTTCATTTCTTAGAACCCAGGTCTCTAGCCAATAATTCCCATTTATGATTCAATATCTTATTGTCTCAGCTCCTTCGAGTGGAGTTCTTATCCTTACTGTATTCCCAGATTCTTAGTACTTATCCTTGCAGCTGTACCCACCATTGTCTTGACTTATATCAACTGTTTGGCTGCTCTCCCAAACTGGACCCTTTGCTTGCTGGAACCCAGGATGCTTTTCTATTTTCTTGCCTTATCTCAGATACTGCAGTCTCATTTTGGTTAGATTTTTCTGTTCTGTTCTGTTCTGTCCTTTCACTGCCCCAAAGGCAGTGATATAATTAATGTATTCATTAGTGGATACCTAATTAGTGGATACAAAAGGTTAGTAGATACCTTAGAGTTTAGTGGATACTTAACCTCTATCCACTGTATCATTACAGGGATTTAAGAGATAAAGACATTGACATAAACTTCAACAATATTATCTAACAATATTCTTATCTAACAATATTCCCAAACATCCTCCCTTTGTGCAAAGCCCTTCACAATGATGTAGGGTATTCATAAAGACCAATATATTCTTTAGTTAATTTCAAAATATTAAGGGTGTACAAATGTTTTAGGTTACACAAATCATTTTTGTAATGCTTGAGTCCTGGCTATAGGTGTGTGTGCCCATCACTCAAACAATGTTCATAGTACTTATAGGTTGGTTTATTCCCCTCTCCTCCCCCCTCCTCCTCCCAGTTCCTTTCCACTTGGTTTTAACTTCCTTCTGAGTAAAGCTTCACTTTACTTCCCTTGAGTGTACATCATTTAGCTCCAATTTAATAGTGAGTACTTGTGGTATTTGTTTTTCCAGTCTTAGGCTACCTCACTTATGAGAATGGTTTTCAGTTCCATCTAGATTGTTGCAAAATGTATTAATTCATCTTTTATTATGGCTGAGTGGTACTCCATGGTGTACATATACCACATTTTATTAATAAACTCATGCACTGATGGACACTTGAGTTGATTCCACATCTTTGCAATTGTGAATTGTGCTTAATAAGCATTTGAGTGCAGATGTCTTTTTGATCAAATGACTTCATTTCCTTTGGGTAGATACCTGGTAGTGGGATTGCTGGACTGAATGGTAGATCTACTTACCACAGGGGTTGTACGAATTTGTATTCCCATCAACAGTGTGTAAGTGTTCCTTTCTCTACATCCATGCCAAAATTTATTGTTTGTAGACTTTTTAATAAAAGTAATTCTAACTAGCATAAAGTGATAACTCTTTGTGGTTTTAATTTGCATTTTACTGATGATTAGTGATGTTGAAAATTTTTTTATTCTTGGCCATTTGTCTATCTTTTTTGAGGAGCATCTGTTTATGTCTTTTGCCCACTTTTTAATAGAGGTTTTTTTTCTTGCTGATTTTATTGAGTTCTTTGTCAATTCTGGTTGTGAGCCCTTTATTGGCTATGTAGCTTGGTAACATTTTCTCCTATTTTATAGGTGGTCTATTTGCTCTTTTGAGTATTTCCTTAGCTGTGTGTAAACTTTTCAGTTTACTCAAATTATATTCATTAATTTTTTTTGTTGCCACGATTGCTATTGGGGTTTTTAAAAAATTATTTGCCTTGGATAATATCTAGAAGAGTGTTTCCTATATTTTTCTCTTAAATGCCTATAGTTTCATGCCTTAGATCTAAGCCTTAATCTATCTTTAATTAATTTATGTGAGTGGTGAGAGGTAGGGGTCCTGTTTCATTCTTCTGCATGTGGCTAATTTTCCCAGTACTATTTACAGGCTGTCCCTGGGTTACAAATTAGATAGGTTCTGTAGGGTTGTTCTTAAGTTGAATTTATGTGTAAGTTGGAAGAGGTACATTTACGTATTACCTGTAATATCCATTTTTGAGTGTGCATCATATATCAGTCAGATGTTTATAACTCAGAGACTTACTGCAATAGCCTCTGTTTGTAAATGTGAGTTGTATGTAAGTCAAATATTTGTTACTTGGGGACTACCTATATTGAATAGGTCTTCATTTCCCCACCAGTGTACATTACATTGTTGTCTGATTTGTCAAAAATCAGTAGGTTGTAAGTAGATAGTTTTAGCCTGAGTTCTTTGTTCTGTCACATTGGTTTATGTATCTTTGTTTGTACCAATACCATACTGTTTTGGTTACGATAGCTTTGTAGTATAGTATGAAGTCTGATAATGTTCTGCCTCCAGGTTTGTTCTTTTTGCTTTGGCTATTCAATCTTTTCTGGTTCTGAATGAAGTGTAGAATTATTTTTTCTAGATCTATGAAATATGATTTTGGTAACTTGATAGGGATTGCATTGTTTGAATTTTAAGAATGTTGATTCTACCTATCCATAGCATGATGTGCTTTTCCATTTGTTTGTATCATCTGTAATTTCTTTCTTCAGAATTTTGTAGTTCTCCTTGTAGAGATCCTTGGTTACATATATTCTCAGGAATTCTAAAATATAGAATATATTTTGTAGCTATTGTGAATGGTATAGAGTTAGAAATGCTACTGATTAATGTAAATTGATTTTGTATCCTCAGACCTTACTAAATTTGTTTATCAATTCCAGGAGAGTCTTGGTAGAATTTTTGGAATTTTCTAGGTTCAAGATCATCAGCAAAGAGTGATATTCTGTCACCCTCTTTACTTATTTGAATACTCTTAACAATTGCACACCAATGGGGAAGTCAGAAACATGTAAATATCAAACAATCTCTGACCTTCCCCCACTATTGTTATGTAACTATTAATATTCTTCTCTTGCCATTTCCAGCACTATGTTGTATAGGAGTGGGGACAATGGTCATCTTTGTCATTTTCCACCTCTTGGGGTTTTTCCTTTAACTTTTCTCCATTCAGTATGCTGTTGGCTGTGGTTTTGTCTTACATGGTTTTTATAATTCTGATATATGTTCCTTCTATGCCTAGTTTGTTGGGGGTTTTTTTAATCAAGAAAGGGTGCTGAATTTTTTCAAATGCTTTTTCTGGATCTATTGAGATGATTGTATGGTCTTTGTTACTGCTTTTGTTTATTTGATGAATCATGTTTATTAATTTACATATGCCAAACCATCTTTTCATTCCTCAGATGAAGCCCATCATTTACTCCTGGTGGATTTTTTTTTTTTTTTGTAGATTTACACTAGTGGGTATCTGTTGTGTTTTGTTCTGAGTATTGCATGCAGGTCTGGTCATGCCAAATTCTGTCAGTGTTTGTTTGTATAGAAAAACTTAATTTCTCTTTGTACTCTGAAACTTAATTTTGCAGGATACAAAATTCTACTGGCAGTTGTTCAGTAAGTTGAGTGAAGATGTGGCCCTTAATCCTTTCTGTCTTGGAAATTTTCCACTGAGAAATCTGCAGGTAATCTAATGGGTTCTCTTTTGTACGTTATATGATATTTTCATCTTGTCGCTTGGAGAGTTTTCTCCTTCATTTTGACTTTTGACTGTGTCTTGAAGATGATCTACTTGCGTTTTATCTTCTCAGTGTTTGATTTCTATGTTATAACTGTATGTCAGAATTTCTGATGATATGTGGGAAGTTTTCCTCAATAATTTCCTCAAATAGGTTTTCCATAATTTTAGCTCTTTTTTCTTCAACCTCAGGTGTACCTATAATTTGAATGTCAGTATGCTTCATATAATTCCATATCTCTCTCAGTGATTGCTCACTTTTTTAAAATTTCTTTCTTTTTTTTATTGTTAAATCATAGCTGTGTACATTAGTGCAATCAAGGGGTACAATGTGCTGGTTTCTTATACAATCCGAAATATTCTTATCAAATTGTTCAATGTAGTCTTCATGGCATTTTCTTAGTTATTGTATGTAGACATTTGTATTCTGCCTTTAGTAAGTTTCGCCTGTACACATTCTAAGATGCACAATAGGTGTGGCCCCACCCATTACCCTCCCTCCACCCTACCCTTCCCCCTCCCTTCCCCTTCCTTGGCCCTTTCCTCACAGTCTTGTCCTATAGTTGGGTTATAGCCTTCATGTGAAAGCTATAATTTAGCTTCATAGTAGGGCTGAGTACATTGGATACTTTTTCTTCCATTCCTGATATACTTTGCTAAGAAGAATATGTTTCAGCTCCATCCACGTAAACATGAAAGAGGTAAAGTCTCCATTTTTCTTTAAGGCTGAATAATATTCCATGGTATACATGTACCACAATTTGCTAGTCTCATAGTTTTTATATGCTTCTCTGCCTCTACAAATGACTGGGTTATCTCAAGAGCCTTGTCTTCAAGTTCTGAGACTCTGTCTTCTGCTTGGTTAGCCTGTTCTTAGGTTTTTAACTGTATTTTGACATTCCTTGAATGACTCATTTCTCTAAGTTCTGTTATATCTTTTCTTATGTTGTCTAGTTCTTGAGTGATTTTTTAAATTGATTTCTTGAAAAATTTTTGGCTTCCTTTTGTTGGTTTTCAACTTTCTCTTTAATTCCACTCATGTTATGTATCATCCATATTCTGAATTTCATTTCTGTCACTTTGGTAATTTCCTTACGGGCAGAATTCTCTGCTGTAGCTCTATTGTGTTCTCTTGGGGATGTTAAACTATTGTGTCTTTTTTGCATAACCAGGGTTCTTTTGATTTCTTCTAATCTGGTTTCTCTCCTCTCAGTGGTGGGTTAATAGGTATGCAGGGCACCTATTTTCCTTTGCTGGGGACTCTCTCTTAACCAAGCCCAGGAGTGACGAATGAATGCTCAGGGCTGGGAAGTCCTTAGTGAAGTATTGAATTTTAAAGAGGTTCTGACAGGCCACCAGTAGTAGTGGGGACTCAGTTATGGGGTCTTTAGATCCAGACATAACTCTGGAGTTTCAGGAGTGGAGTTGCATTTGCTGGTCCTGGATCTACAGGGCAGAGTCTCAGACTTGGGCAAATCCAAAAGCTTCAGAGCTGGCTTTGGGAATTTTGGGGGCACAGTCACCTATGTGGATGGCTGTTGTACAAGTGTGGTGACTGCCAATTCCCAGTTGTGCAGACAGGGGTTTCTCTCAGTGGCCCAGGTTCCACATAGGTGAGCCAGAGATGCTCACCATCCAGGGTTTACCCCCTTCACACCTAGGACCCACTGAGGCAGTCACTCAAGGCTTTCTAAGTAGTACCCATGGTATCTGAAGCTTCGCCTCTGTTTAGCTTCCATGCCAGGAGGAGGCATGCTCAGCCCCCTGTCACAAGGCTGAACATGGGGAACCATCCATTTCCTCCCTGGCCCAGCAGGAGTGATGCTAAGATTATTGCTGAATAGCTCTGTGCACATAGTGATCAAGATATTATCAGTTGCAGAACCCAGGTATAAGCAGGCACCAAATCTCTGCTGCATATGCTATTCAGTGGAATATCTCTGTATATATAGGCTCTGAGCAGCTCCTTGATCAGCCCAGAGGTCAATAGTGGAAGAAGGAGGTCCCTGACATATTTACCCACTTGGAACTTTTGTTTCTCTCCTAAGAAACAGTATCCCCTTAGTTTGCCTCTATCCTGCTTTCTTTACCTTTCCAGTAGTATGAATTGTATTGGGTGCCCCAAAATAATCTCTGAGTTGGTGCAAGGTATTTGTGAGTAAAAATCAGCCACTCCCTATTTGAGTTGGTAGATGCTTCGATGAGCTATAGAGTTGTTCTCCCTATCAGGGGCTGATGCTTGCATATATGAGCCCACAGCTCTAATGTACTTTCAAGCCTTTGGTAAACTCTAATCTCTCAGGTGGAGCACTTGAGTCCCCCAGGTTTTGGGAGAGACCCAGTTGCTCCTAGGGATTGCTTGATCTCCACCACAGCAGAAACGGGTGGTTGAACAAGGCAGAGTGTGTTTAGGTTGCACCAGCCCGGAAGGCTTTGAAAAATCTTGGCAGGGCTCAGAGGTTGCTTTCCCAGCCACACGTGGGAGCCACTGGGAGGAAAATCCAGGAGGGCTCTATAGACCAGGAGGGCTGTTCATGGGGAGGTGGCTAAATACTTGGTTGCTATATCATAATCCAGTAGTACAGTTTTCCTGTGGGGAGGGGTGGGCAATCTACCCGATCACTGAATCTCAGGCCCCCACGGTATTCCTTTATCAGTTCTGTCCTTGTGGACTCCTTTGCCACTGAAGTCCAGCTCCCAGACCTACCTCTTGTTTCTCCCAGCAACCTGCTCAAGACTGGAGGCACAGGGTCTGGCCTTCTTATCTGACCCACTGGCCTGCAAGTTTATGAAATGCCAGCAGGCAGGGAGCTCCCAGATGGAGCAGGTCCACTGAAGGTCTCCAAGGGGAAAGACATGGGTTCTACTTTCTGTGTAGCACCCACTGGGGAGAGGCAGCCACTGGCCAAATTCTCAGGTCAAACTGTTCTCTTGGTTGGAAAAGGTGGGGGATGGGCTGCAGTCCCTGGTATCCTGAGTGCCTAGATGCACCATGGTCATTGCTATGGTTCCTGGGACTGAGCTCTTCCTTGCTAGAGGAATGGGATGGCTTTCTTGTGGTGGTGGTGGTGGTGGTGGTGGTGAGACTCTTCCAGATCACAGTGTCTGGGAACCACACAGTATGGGGTGGTAGACTCCTTCACCACCTGAGTCCAGCTCCCCTTCCAACTCCCAGACCTTACCCCCCCCCCCCCCCAATATGCCCAGCAACCCACTCAAGTCTGGGTCTAGCTTGTTTATCTGGAACCAGATAAGAGACTTTTTAAATATATGAGCCAATAAATACCTCTCCCTATTTTAGGATAGTTTTTTGAGGTCTAATTTACATGTAGTAAAATTCAGTTTGTTTAGGTGACTAGTCCACTGAATTTTGATCAGAGCATAAAACTTGTATAAAAGTTATAGCAATCAAGATATAGAATTTTTCTATCACCCCAGAAAGTTCCCTCATACCTTCTCTGTTATCAATCTAATCTACCCCTACTTCACCCCTTAGAAAACACTGTTCTGTTTTTCTGTCCCTGTAGTTTTGTCTTTTTCTGAATGTCACATAAATGGAACTTGAAAGTACTATCATCTTTTGCGAATTGCTTCTTTAGCTTAGTGTAATGCATTTGAGATCCATTTATGTTGTTAAAAGTATCACCATTTTGTTCCTCTTTATTGCTAAGTAGTATTTCATTGGATGGATGTACTACTTCTTGTTTATCTATTCTCCAGTTCATGGGCATTTGAACTGTTTCCAAATTTGGGTGATTATGAGGAAAACTAAAATAAATAATTGCATACAGATTTTTGTATGGACATATTGTCATTTCCCTAGAGTAAACACCTAAGGATGGGATTGCTGTGTTATATAGTAAATATATTTTAAATGTTATAAGAAACTTCCAAACTAATATTCCAAAGTGGCTGTACCATTTTGCATTTCTACCAGTGATGAGAATTCTTTTTGTTCTGCTTCTTCACCAGAATTCGATATATTCTCTTATCTTAAAAACAAACAACAACAAAAAAAAATTAAAAAATTCTAATAGGTGTGCAGTGGTATCTTCTTGTGGTTGCAATGAAAAATGATGCTAAACGTCTTATCAGAATGCTTATTTGCTATCCACATATCTTAACTGAAATGTGATGAAATCTTTTGCTCATTTTTTTATTGTGCTTCTTGCTTTTCCATTGTGAGAATACTTTATATATTCTGGACACATGTCTTATAAAATTTATATTTTGCAAATATTTTCTCTCAGTCTATGACTTGTCTTTTCATTTTATTAGCAGTGTGTTTCAAAGATCAGAAGCTTTTAATTTTGAAGAAGTCTTACTCATTTTGTTTTATTTTATGGTTTGTGATTTTTGTCTATCTAAAGCAATCTTTGCTAAATTCAAGGGCATATTTTTTTCATAGATACTTTATAACTTTAGATTTTGCATCTAAAGTTATGATTAGATAATATCTGCTACTTTTAAAGATGATTTAAACTTAGTTTCTTTTCCTGGCAACTGAAGAGGCTTGATTAATACAGTTGGGGTCCTTCAAAAATGTTGAATGAGAAACATTTTAAGAAAGGAGGTGTCCAGTGGAGATATATTTCTAGGTAGTATGTCAACTCCTCCTCAAATTAAGTTAATTTAAATTCAGTGAAAATCTCATACAGATTTATTTGTTTGAACTTGACAAAGTGAATTATAAACTGGAAGAATAAGTGGGAAAATAATTAATATTTTAAGAATTAATAGTAATAAATGGACTTGTGCTGTAAGACATTAAAACATAAAGAAAACTATGATCAAGACAGTTCTGGTGCTGATACAGGGATCACTGAATGGGAAGAGCAGTGGAATGGAGTAGAAAGCCTAGATTTAGGATACTATGTTTTATGTATGTTTTATATCTGTCTTTAAAAAAATGGAATTATGCAACAAATGGTGTTGGTAAAACTGCTTTTCGGGAAATATAGTCTAAAGTAGCAATCCTGAGCTGGTGCCCTCTTGGTCTTCTCTCAAACTGCTTTTTCTCTTTTGGGATGATTTAACTGGATTCCATTGTTGCCTGGACAGTCTGCATCTTACATTATTGCACTCACATCATGTAGATTATGTTGGCTTTCTTTTTTGAAAGCAGCAGTGCTTCACTTCGGTACACAAATTTATGTATTTGCTATTTTTTACTCCTCCAAATCATTTGTGTTTAGACAAGATTTGTGAAAATCTCCTCACCAAATTAAACATAGCTTATAATATACTACAAAGGGAGCATTTTATAATTAACTCTGAGGGTGTGGCGTCTGAAAACAAGGTAGAGGGCCTAGATTGGCTGCAGTGTTTCTTGTGAGGTGAAGCTACATTTTTCTTCCTTTCCTAGAAGTGCCAGCCTGGGGGATAAATGTTTACCTTGATTTAATGTCTCATCAGAAGCATGACATCTGCAGCAGTGAGACTGCAGCAGGATTAAATGAAGCATGGCTGCATCTTCAAGAGAGACTTAAACTTCAAGCCTTTAGCCCTAGAGGGGAGGGGCAGGAGATGAAGAGAGAACAAAACCTATTGAACTAGCAATGAGAGAGAAAGAATGAAAAACGTAACCCACTTTACCTCAGGCTCGGTCCAGGGATAGAGATGAGGTTCATACTCAAGAAATCTAGGGGCCAAGCTCAACTAGGAGGGGCCGTTGGGAATCTGCTGTAGGAGTTGAGGGCCTCAGCTGTGCTTGGATCACTCCTACCCACTCTATACCACACAATTGACCTTGCAACAAAGGGACAAGCTTTTTCTTTAAGTGAAAAAAAAAGGGAGATTATTTTCAGTGTTTGGAAATAGAATCCAAAGCCCTGTCAGGATGAATTTTGCCAGAGCAGCATATTCTTTCTTCCAAAAGCAAGCAAATGAATGTAAGAAGAGCTAAACTAGGGCAGGATGAGGCCTGCCTGCTCCAGATTCTGCCTCTGGAGAGGACCCTGGAGGGGCTTTGGGAGCTCAATATCTTGCATTTTCCTTTTTGCTCCAAACTCTAAATTTTCTGGGTTCCCTTACCAAACCATTAAGGATCTAGTGCTTATCAAATTACCTAAATGTTTCTTATAACTTTCTGTGGTGTTAGCCCTTTCCTATCTCTAGGGATGAGTCCTTTTAATTCTCTCAGTGCTGTGTCAAGTGATCTTTCATATTTGTCCTAAAAATTAACCACTCTCAGATTTCAGGAGGTGAATCTAAATTTTTACATATCACAGGTTTGAGTCTCTCATGTTTGTTCTCTTCAATTTTTTTTTTTTTTTTTTATGACTTCTTGGGCTTCTATCCAGCTTTTCACAGGATGATTAACTCTCTTCTCCCTCCATTGCATTGATTATTTTAATTATTTCTTTTATTTCTTTCACCTTTAGTTTCTGGCACCCTCTCTCTCTGTCTCTCTCTTTCTTACTTGGCTGTACTAAGAAGAATAATACATTACAGGAATTTGGGCCACACCCCTTCAAGCAGTTGTTCTGTACTTCTCTTTGTTTCAGTCCTTGCTTAGCTACCTAAGAGGCAGGGATCCTGCAGAAAGAACACAGGTTGGGCTGAAAAGTCAGGTAGATTTGCATTTAAATATTTCCCATGTCATTTACTAACTATATGACCTTGAGGAACTAAGCTTTACTTGTTTTTTGTTTTCTTTTGTTTAAAAATGGTTTGGAAAAGATTGGGTATGTAGTTCAAGATTATTATAATAAAACTAGTCTTTTAAAACAAATCAATGAAAGTCTTAAGACGGGTTCTTATTTGTTATCATTTCTATCCTGTACTTTTGTAACAAAGATTAAAAAGTTCAATGATACACCCTGTTTTGGGGTGGAAAAACAGACTGGATTATTGACCAATTACAAGGGGCATAAATCATAACTTGCCCAACATACTAACAGTAGCAGTCTTGAGGAAACACAATGATTAGAATCATCACCAGAGTGAGCCTAGAAGCTGGCCTTGGCCAGCTTGCTTGCATGGGCTAATGTTTGTCATCATAATCTACTACCCCAGTGAAATTGTTCCTAATTTAATAATTCCCATGAATTTATTCAAAAACCTTGGGCCAATCCTATGGAGATATTTGGAGCAAGAATTTCCCATCAGCACATCACCATTTGGATTAAAATTTCTGGGACATTTATGTCCATCCCAGTCAGTCACTAAATTGGGCATTCCTGAAAAGGCATGATCTTGGGAGAAGCAAGTCTTTGCACCTGAAATAAACCTTGAAGGAGCTCAAAGTTGAGGCTCTTTGTTAACTACATTCCTCATAGCTGAGCAGCAAGTCATTTTTGAAGGGAGGTCTGGGTAGCACATCCTCTTGTCTACCACAATATTGTCTACAAACTATATTCTAGCGTTTTCTATGTCTTCATTTGTACTTCTTCCATAAAATCTCTTGTTAAGTTGCAACATGTATTACTCATCACTATGTAGCAAAACACTCCAACATTTAGTATCTTAAAACGATAATAATTTACTATGTTCATAATCCTCTGTGTTGGCTGCAATCAACTGATTATTTTAATGGTCTTACCAGAGGTCACCTGTGTGGCTGTAGTCATTTTTTCCCTCTCAGGAAAAATAAGGGAAAGATGGCCTTTCTCACATGTTGTAGGCCTTGATGCTGGCATTAATTTGTTTTTCTCTCTCCATGTGGTCTCTTATTTGGTAAATTATGTATTTAGATGCTTCTCTTTTAAAATTAATATTTCATTTTTAATTATGGGTACATAGTTATATGTATTTATAGGTACATGTGATGTTTTGATATAGCCATACCATGTATAATAATCAAATCAGGATAATTGTGGTGTCTAATACTTCAAGCACTTATCATTTCAGTTCCACTCTTTTAGTTATTTTAATGTATACTCTTACAAAGACTAATGATCCTCTCAATAGATGCAGAAAAAGCTATCAACAAAATTCAGCATCCAAGCTATCAACAAAATTCAGCATCCTTTTCTGATAAGACCACTTATGAAATTAGACATAGGTGGGACATTTATTACACCAATAGACACCCTATATGGCAACCCAAAGCCAACATCATACAGAATGAAGTAAAACTAAAAGCATTTCTACTTAGGATTGGCATGAGACAAGGATGTCCATTTTTGCCACTACTGTTCAACATAGTGCTGGAACTTCTACCCAACGCAATCAGGCAAGAAAAGGATATTTATTATGGGCTTTCAAATGAGGGGACAGAAAGTCAAACTCTCACTCTTTCCTGAAGATCTGATTTTATAATTAAAACTTCCAGAGACCCAGCCACAAAACTCCTGGAAGTGATCAAGGAATACAGTAGCCTTTGTATATATAATAACAGCGAAGTTGAGAAGAAAATCAGACATAATTCCCTTCACAGTAGCTTCAAAGAAAATGAAATACCTGGGAATATGTCTAACAAAGGAAGTGAAGTGAAGGATCTCTACAGAGAGAATTATGAAACCCTGAGGAAAGAAATGGCAGAAGACATTAACATATGGAAGAATATACCATGCTCTTGGCTGGGAAGAATCAAAATTGTTAAAATATCTGTACTACCCAAAGCTATCTACAGATTTAATGTAATCCCCATTTAAATACCAACATCATACTTCAAAGAACTCAAACAGTTCTTTGTTTTATACAGAACCAGAAAAAAGCCCATATAGCCAAAGCACTTTTCAGCAATAAAAACAAATTTGGAGGCATTACTTTACTAGACTTCAGGTTATACTACAAGTCCACAGTGATCAAAACAGTATGGTATTGGTACAAGGTATAGAAATAGAGCTTTGGAATAGCTTAGAAAACCTCAAAGCACCACCTGATCTTCAACAAACCAAACAAAAGCATACAGTGGAGGGAAAGAATCCCTATTCAATAAATGATGCTAGGAGACTGTGGATAACCACATGTAAGAGACTAAACTGGACCTGCATCTCTCACCCCTCACAAAGATTAATTCACAATAGGTCTTTCAGATTTATTCATTCCATGAGCAAACATTTGAGCCAAAAAGAAGAAAAAAATTATTTGCCAAATATATCTTGAAAATTCTAACTATTGAAAAAAAAGTTGGGGGTGGGGTTTATTTTTCATTTCCCAAAGCATGATAGGTCTAAAACTTACTGTATTGGTCTACATGAATTCTGGGCAAGTATGCTTATGGGGAAGGTATTAAAAATTTCCCCTGATTCTATCAATCTTTTGTGAGTCTTGAAAAATCTGATGATAGCCATGGGTCCTCTTTTACTTAAGATTTTGGGATTCATGGATCTTTTGTAAATTTTCATAATGATACAATGGTTCTTATAATTTAGGGTTTCTTTGAGCTAGCTGAGGTGATTGTCAACAGAGGCAGAAGGTCAGCCTTTGTGCTCCAGCATTTATGATTAGAGTAGGCTTTGCTTAGGAACAGAAAACTACATTTTTAAAGAAAACACTAGGTGATTCTGATGCAAGTTAGTTTTGACTGAATTTTGAGAAACCTGGGAGTTTACAAAAGCACTAGTTAAAATATTTGATATTTCTGGATAGATAATGAAGACACTAAAAGCAGAAAATGAATTATTTTTTTCCTTTTCTCTGGTTTCAATCTACTTTACAAAAATCCCAGAGATTCAGCTATTACATCTGGCTCAGCTAATAATACTTATCAATTGGATAAGTTGTCTTTATGTACATATACATATATAATATTAAATTCTTGGTTATTTGGTTGTAGTTTTAAAATCTTCATGTCTTAATTCCCTAAACTGCTATTGAAAATGGAACAACTATTTCCATTCTTTAAATGATCTTTTAATAGTTGTTAATTTATATGTATTTATTTTCAGTAGTTGGAATCAGTGTGGTACTTTTTTTTTTCTTGTAACATTTTTCCATATACAGGGCTGTAGTTATTTTTTTATGTCTCTATATCATCCATATACTCGTTGTTTGACTTGGCCATAGTATTTTACTGTGCTTATGTGGCAGAATGTGCCCAGTTTTCACTGGTATCCTTTGGGATATAAGTTCTGTTTGACAGCAGCTGTATACACTGGTAACTTTTTCTAGAAATGTTTATCATGAATAGGTATTATCAAGTGAAAACAACATGAAAACTGATCTTGAGAGATACCTGAGCCTTTGATTGATTCATAAATAGCCTATAGAAAATGGGTAAAAAAGGGAACTCAAAATGTTGTCAAAGAGTAACATAATTTTAAGCACCATTACGAATTATGTTATTGGATTTTGGACAGGAAGATGACAACTGAAAACAGATCAAAAAGAAAAACTGGAAAGACGTTCATCTCAGAGAAACATATACCAATCACATGCAAATTTGTGAATTTGAGTTTCTAAGTATGGCAGAGGGCAGTTGGATAACATAGAAAGAGTTAAATTGTAATGATATTGTGTGATGTTTCTCAACAAACAAAATATACTTCCTTATGGCAGATTATAAAGATAGATATTAGTGTTGAAGGAGACTTGAACCCTCTTGAAATCTGTTGGAAGTCTAATTTGTTTGAAAGGGGAGTGGGATGTAATAGACTCTTGATGAGCATTTTATTATGGAGAAAGAGATCAATGTAGGCAAATACCATCCTGGACTTAATCGTTTTTTTCTTCTTAGTTAAAATATTATTAATGTAACAGTCAATGAATAATACTAAAAACGAACACTGGGCTTAGTTATTCATGTACTGTAGACTTTAACAAGCAATTGTTAAAGTTTCCTTGAAACTCTGAGAGATAAATAGAAGATGAAGGGTAGAAAGTTCTATAAATATAACTCTGACTGTATAAATATTTTGAAAAGTTCAATGATAAAGGCAAAAGGAAAGACATCTAAGAAAAATAATGGTTGCTTAGGTATTCCATTCTAAGACCAAGTTCATAAAAGACTTTCCCAAAAGATATAAAGAGAGACATATAATGAAACATGAATATAAAAGAATGACAGGAATATAGAAGAATACCAAGTAGATGAAAGTACAGGTGAGGTGAATGAGGTAAGCTTTAAAGAGAGAGAAAAATATGACAAAAATAATTATTTTAACTATGTACAAAGAAAAGCTATAAGTTCATGAGAGGTGTAGAAAAACACAAGCCTTATATGTACTATTCCATTTCTTTTTTTTATTGTTGGGGATTCATTGAGGGTGTAATAAGCTAGGTTACACTGATTGCATTTGTTAGGTAAAGTCCCTCTTGCAATTGTGTCCTGCCCCCAAAAGGTGTGGCACACACCAAGGCCCCCCCCTTCCTTCTCTCTGCTCTTCCTTTCCCCACCCCGCCCTCCTTCTTTCTCTCTCTGCTATCGCCTTTCCCCACCCCCATTGTGACCTTAATTGTCATTAATTGTCCTCATATCAAAATTGAGTACATAGGATTCATGCTTCTCCATTCTTGTGATGCTTTACTAAAAATATCTTCCACTTCCATCTAGGTTAATACAAAGAATGTAAAGTCTCCATTTTTTTAAATGGGTTTAGGATTAGATTGTTCTTCTTTTTCCAATTCCATAAGATGGCTTGTGAGTTTATTGATGTGCTCTCTTTCTGTTTTTCAAATGTAGGCATCTAAAGTGATAAATTTTCCTCTCAAAACTGCTTTTGCAGTATCCTACAGGTTTTGGTAGCTTGTGTCTTCATTGTTGTCATGCTCAAGGAAGTTACTGATTTCCTGTTTTATTTCTTCCTGTACCCATCTGTTATTCAACAGAAGGTTGTTTAATTTCCATTCCTTTGTGTGGGATTGAATGTTTTTGTTGGAGTTTAGTTCCACCTTTAGTGCCTTGTGGTCTGAGAAGATACAAGGTAAAATTTCAATTCTTTTGATTCTGTTGAGGTTTGTTTTGTGGCCTAGGATATGATCACTTTTGGAGAATGTTCCATGGGGTGATGAGAAGAATGTATATTCTTTATCTTTGGAATGGAGTATTCTATATGAGTTTATCAAGCACAGTTGTTCTAGGGTCTCATTTAAATCTCTTATATCTTTGTTTAATTTCTGTTTAGAGGATCTGTCTAGCTCTATAAGAGGAGTATTAAAGTCCCCTATTATTATGGTATTATCGGCTATCATATTGCTCAGACTGAGTAAGGTCTGTTTCAAGAATCTGGGAGCATTTAAATTGGGTGCATAAATATTTAGAATTGAAACATCTTCTTGTTGTATTTTTCCCTTGACCAATATAAAGTGACCATCTT
>CAUYPK010083838.1:0-21615 GCA_963574355.1 Loris lydekkerianus | reverse complement strand
AAGATAAAAAATTTGAACTCATATTAAAACAACAGAAACCACGTTTAAAAAATAACAAAAAAGTATTGAAATACTTGAGGAAACAAACCAATAGTTGATATTATTTTGTAATATAAAACATCTTGCAAACTAAGCAGAGAAAGATGAACTCCCTGACGGGCAAAGGCAAGTCACAAATGAAAACTAAACATATAAAAAATATTAGCCAGCCTGGGTAATGTGGCAAGACTCTGTAGCTACAAAAAAAATTAGAAAAGTAGCTGGACGTGGTGGTATGTGCCTGAAGTCCCAGCTACGGGAGAGGCTGAAGCTTGTGATGGCTTCGCTGCACTTCTACCTGGACAACAGAGTGAGACCCTGTCTCTAAATAAAAAAGGAAAAAGTATTTGTATATTTTATACATACAACATCATGTGTTAAGTTATGTAGATATATGGTATAACAAATTATATAAGATAATCATACTATATACTATATGTTACATTGATTTATTATGTTACTTTTTATAAAGAATTATTACATATCTATTTGTACTTGTACATGTTTGTCATGTATCTGTTATATGTAACACAATAACATTACAACACACTTTACAAGTAAGATACATGTCTATACGTGCATTGAATGTATAGCTCTCTTCCAGATATCAGATAACAGACACGTATATACATGCACTGAATGTATAGCTCTCTCTCATGTATCAGTACTTTGGGACTGAAATAAAATTGGTGGTATCCTCCAGTCCACGTTTGGGTAAACTACAATGTACAGTGTCCTCAAGTTCACTCAGATTCCCAGGGGCTTACGGCTGCCTCCAGACTGGGGCTTACTTTCAGTCCAACCAGGCTTCACTTTCCCCGCCCCAGCTCAGAGGTAGGATTCTAACATTTCCTTGATTTCTCCAAAACCACCTGCACAAGGAGAATGAACATGGGGTGGCCTTTTTCTTAGGGTTAGAGCACTTCGTGGCTGCCTCTCCTGTGGAAAACCCGAGTCACGGGATCTGACCGCCAGGGCGGGGCCAGGAGCAGGGGCGGGGCCGGGGGGCGGGGCGTGCCTTAGAGGGGCGGGCCAGTCCCCTCCGCACTGCGCCATCAGGCACTGCAATCCCGGACTCGGTGATGACTCTGACAGCTGTCAGGTCTGGGAGAAGAGAACCGGAGAAACTCAACAGTCCCTCCCTCCCATATCCGCCTGGCTAAAGGGAAGGAGCGGTAAAAGCGATGCTGGCGTAATGCACAGCCTGTACTTCCCGAGCAGATTCCGGAGCAAGTCTCTCCTCTGCAACTTACTTGGGCACAGTTATTTCCATGCCTCGGTTTCTTTACCTATAAAATGGGAATGGCACTAATATTTAATAGGGTTGCTGAGAATTAAATTAGTTAACTACAGGAGACTATCTTTGAGTTGGTAACAGGCAAAATTTCCTTAGAGTTAATATGTACAAAGTGCTTAGAATATGTTTGGCACATAGTAAATAATAGTAAATGTTAGGGGGGCGGCTCAAAGGAGTGGGGTGCTGGCCCCAGCCCAGGCCAAAACTGCAAAAAAAAAAAAAAGTTAGGGTTGTTTTTCACCACAAACATGAATTATGTCCTCACCCAACCCTTCCATGAAAATGCAGGAGCATTTACAGTTAGTTTGGTAGGTGTGCCTAATTTCTATCTTTTTCAAAAAAAAAAAAAATTTTTTTTTTAGAGGGGAGGATCTGTCTATGTTGCCCAGGCTGGCCTCAAGCTCCTGGCCTCAGGGGATCCTCCCATCTCAGTCTCCTGAATAGTTGGGATTACAGGCTCAAGCTACCATGCCAGCTCTCGGTTTGGTTTTGAATTACATGTTTATAGTTATAACTAAACTACCAGAAGAATGTATTTTAAAATGTAGGAGATGGGATTATGGTGTTTATTTTTTCCTTTTTAATGTGTGTGCCTTTCTAAATTTTCCAAATTTTGTATAGTGAGCATTTGTTATTTCTGCAACTATGGAAATTGGAAAAAAAAAGATTTTTTTTTTTTTTTTTGAAAAGAAGGTAAGTGGCTCAGCATCCGTAGCTCATTGGTTAGGGTACCAGCCACATACACCGAGGCTGGTGGATTGAAACTAGCCTGGGCCTGCTAAACAACAGTGACAACTTCAACAATAACAACAAAATAGCCAGGTATTGTGGCAGGCACCTGTAGGTCCCAGGTACTTGGGAAGCTGAGGCAAGAGAATCGCTTGAGCCCAAGAGTTTGAGGTTGCTATGAGCTGTGATGCCCCAGCACTCTACCGAAGGACGACATAATGAGACTGTCTCAAAAAAAAAAGAAGGTAAGAGAAGCCTCATGGGACAGTAGTGATATAGTTTAGGGTAAAACTGTCTCCTGTACTCTGTTAGTTGATTAAACCCTCAAGACCAGGGCAGAGCTCGTTGGGTCCTTGGGAAATGCATGGACCTTAAAAATTAATGATTCTCTGCTGTTTGCCTTTCAGAAGAAACCTGTGTTTATTTATTGCTCTTCAGACTTACCATTTCAGCATCTTAAAAAGAAACCAAAAAAAATTTTTAAGTGTATGACCTGATTCCTTCTCACAAACCAAATTGTTCTAAAAATTTCCCATTGGGTTCTCAGATTTTAAGAAGCTTAGCCTGCTTCCTGCCCCTAATTGCTCTGTCAATTTAATCTGAAAAAAGTCTCCCAAGAGCCTAAGTCACTGGCTTTGGGGCTGCTCTGTCTGGTCTGGACCGGTGTCCTCCACAGAGTTTTGCTTAGCTGTTTTACATGTTCCTCTGAGTTCTATTTTGCCAGCTTTCTTCTTCTACAAGGGTTTCTCCTGACCTAATTAAATGAGCTCTGGTATTTGGGTGAAGTTGCACATTACATTATTTTCCTTCTTCAGTAGAGACCTAGAGCTATACATTTATCCTAATCTTCTTGTTTTGGTTCCTGATCATTTCTCCTACTAGCACTCAGTAGATTCACGTGTAACAAGAGTAAATTGGTTCTTTGCATAAAAACAGACTCCAAGGCGGGTGTGGTGGCTCATGCCTGTAATCATAGCACTCTGGGAGGCCAAGGCAGGTGGATTGCCTTAGCTCAGGAGTTGGAGACCAGCCTGAGCAAGAGCAAGACACCATCTCTACTAACAATAGAAAACAAAGCAAAAAAATAACTAGCCAGGAGTTGTGGCAGGCATCTGTAAACTCAGCTACTTGAGAGGCTAAGTAAGAGGATTGCTTGAGCCCAAGAATATGAGTTTGCTGTGAGCTGTGATGCCATAGCACTCTACGCAGAGCAACATTGTGAGACTTTGTTTCAAAACATAACAAAACAAATAATAATAATTAAAAACAGATTCTGAGCAAATTTGTTCATTATTTTGAACCTTCATTTCATTACCTGTAAAGTGGGGATGAAAATACATATTCATTTCGTAGGAATGCTGTAACTAATGACCTCAAACTTGGTGACTTAGAATAAAAATTTATTCTCTCATGCTTCTTGAGGCCAAAAGTACAAAATTTAGGTGTCAACAAGACCATGCTCCTTCCAAAGAGCCTCCCAGAAAGGAAGGTTTAAAAGAAAAACTTCAGACAAATGAAATTTAACAGAGTTTCATTGAGAGAGCCCCCACTGCAAACTTAATAGGATCAGAGAGATTCAGGTTCTGTGGTTGGACAGAATTTATGGATAGAAAAAGGAAAGTGATGAGGACAGGTATAACTGAAGTGAGGTATAGAAACAGCTCAATTGGCCACAGCTCAGCCTTTGCTTTATTTGAACACGGGGCTAGAACAGTTGGCCACCTGTGAGTGGTGGACACTCAGTGATTGGTACAAGAGAAGGTTATAGCCTGCTTATACATCCAGTTAGGTTTCAGTTTGGAGAAACTTTTAGCTCTAACTTATATGTAGGAGGCAGCTTTAGGCTAAACCTAACTGAACAGGAGAAGGAAGGCTCTTTCCTTCCTTGGGTATAACAACGTAACTCCAACCTTCTACCTCTGTTTTCACATGGCCTTGTTCCCTGGGATCTCCCTATCCTTTCTCTTTTAAGGACACCTGTCATTAGAGTTGGGGTCTACTCTAAATCCAGGATGACCTCATCCCAAGATCTGTAACTTAACATCTGCAAAGACCCTATTTCCAAATAATGTGATATTCACAGGTACCTGTGGTTATGATTTGGATATACCCTTTGAGGGGAACACTATTCAACCACTGCAACCTATCAACCTTGTTGAGTTGCCTGTGAGCATTGAAAATGTATGTAATGCAGCTAGCATACAGCTTGACACATAGAAGGTTCATTACTCATCATTACTCATCCAGTAATGATCACTGTAACAACAACTACCACCAAGTGAGCACTCACATTAGGCCAGGCCTCACACCAAACCCATCTGTGCCAGAACTAGGGCTCCAGCTCAGGTTACCATCACTGGGAGCCTGTTCCTGCTCCATGGCACTTGATGGCTTCAGTCTTTTATTTATCTCTACTCCTCGGCCATGACCTAGACACTCCCCTCAATCTCCACCACGCCTTGTACCTTGATCCAGGATTGTGCCTGGTGATGTTTGGTGAGAAGAATTAGCAGTGGAGACTGTGAAGAGAGAGAAGTTTCTGAAAGAATCCTTGTAAAAAAACGGGTGACTTGCCCTTGGAGGAGTGTGACCTAAGAGAGGAGGAAGTTGTGTGCCTTTTTGCTACATGTCAGTTCTGCCACCCTCTCATCAGTCCCAACTGAGTCACTGTGTAGCATACATTAAAAGAGAGAGGAAGAAGGTGTCACCTTTTGAAAGAAGTGTCAAAGAATCTGTGGACATATTTAAAAACCACCATATTACCTCATGGGTGGAGGAAAGATGGCCCATGTCTAAAGAATTTATCTGGCCTCAGCCTCTCAGAGCTCTGTGATTACAGGCGTGAGCCACCATGCCCAGCCTCTGAGAGGCTTTTAAAAGCTAAGGTTAGGTCTGGATTGATAGTGGGCCAAGCAGTGACCACACTTCAGCACAGCAAGTGATCCATGCACTTACCTAATGCTACAGATGCTCAGGCCATGAGGCTGCTGGAAATTCACAGCCATCTAGGAAAAGGCAAGGATGTTCCCGGAGCCTGAAAAGGAAGGCAATCTTTAGCATCAGAAAGCGGGCCAGGGCCAGCAGCTCTCCCTGCCTTGAGCTGTTACCAAGCACAACGCACCTGAGAGCGCTTCACCTGGGAAGGGCAGGGCCTGTCCTAATTTCCAAAAGCAGCCTTCGGGCCAGAGGAGAGTGTAATTAGCCACTGTCCCACAGTGCAAGGGGTGGGCTTTAGCTCTTTGGGATTCATTTAGTTATTAACTATCATTAGAGAATTCAGTGTTTTCTTACAAAACTCTAAGATGTTGTTCTTCATTTCTTGAAGCCATTTGTTTTTCCCTTCTGTAATAAATGGTTGTTTGGGAGTGGGGTTACTTGTGGGCTTTTGGCTTAATTAAATCTGAAAAGTAAATTTAATGTCACTCAATTTCAGGCATGCTGCCATTTTGTTCCCAGTAGTTATTGAACTTGTACGTACCTTCTCTTTTGAGAAATTTAAAGCCCTATTGAGAAATCTCCTAAAAGAAAGAACATTCCAGGAGGGAGGGGGGTGCATCTTACAAGGGTACATGTGAAACTTACTAAATGTAGAATATAAATGTCTTAACACAATATTAAGAAAATGCCAGGAAGGCTATGTTAACCAGGGTGATGAAAATATGTCAAATGGTCTATAAAACCAGTGTATGGTGCCCCATGATCACATTAATGTACACAGCTATGATTTAATTAAAAAAAAAAAAAAGACACACAAAAAAAGAAAGACCATCCCATATATATATATATATATCTATCTTAGAGACAGGGTCTTGCTTTGTTGCTTAGGCACAAGGGCGGTGGTATCGTCACAGCTCACTGCAACTTCAAACTCCTAGTCTCAAGTGATCCTCTTGCTTCAGCCTCCTGAGTAGCTGGAAATACAGGTATGTGCCACCACACTCAGCCAATTTTTCTATTTCATGTTTTTTTAAAGATGAGGTCTTGCTGTGTTGCCCAGTTTGGTCTTGAACTCATGACCTCAAGTGATCCTCCTGCGTCGGCCTACCAAAGTATAGAAGATTAAAGGCAGGAGCCACCATGCCTAGCCAATCTCTGATGTTATAATATTTAAAAGTAACAACCAAAAAGCTTTCAATAAGAAAAGTGCCAGAATAAAGAGGGTTAAGTCTAGGAGAAAGTATTTTGAAGCTGAATTATTGAATGTTTCCCTAAGACTCCATTTAGAGACCAGGTCATTGTATATTTAAAAGTCTTGTCTTGATTTTTACAAGTCATTGCACCTTTCTAGGATGGGTCTGGGTCTCAGTTTTCTCTGTTGTCCCCAGTGCCTGCTGTGCTTAATAAACATTTGTTGACTTGGGCATTTCACAGGAGACAATTAACACTGGGAGATTATTTAGGATCTAATTCTAGAAAATTTCTAAAGATAATAATATTTTTGAAGTCATAATGAAGTTCCTGATCAAAAGGGCCTGAATTGTCTTGTTCCTTACTAATTTTTATTAGGACTCAGGAGGGGAAAGTGGGCAGTTCCCAGGGTGAGATTTGGAGGTAGTGGGGGAAAATGGCAGGTGGCTGATACATTCCATGCCATATGTGCACATTAAGGCTAATTTTTTTTGTTTTGTTTTTAATTATTATTATTTTTTATTATAGATAAAAATATGCACCATAGATGTGGCCCGACAAGGCTAATGTTTTTAAGTAGCCTGGTGCCTACTTTCAAAAGCTTTCACTACCAAAGGTCATTCAAGATAACGAAGTGTTGAGTATACTTTGGAAGGAATCCACCACCCACATTAATTCTTCCCTTTGACTCTGAATTGGGCACCATACTGTACTGCTTTTATCAGCACATTTCAGGTCCCCCAAAGGATGCTGAATTCCCATCTCAACTCCCTACAGCAGGCTATTACTCTGTTTTGACCCTGAACTTCCAGCCAAACCATTGAACCCTTTTTCAAGTTCAGCCACACCTCCTATCTCTAAGGACACCAACTCTAAGAAGGGACACACATCTTGCCCCTTAGTCATTTTAAGCTGGAGCCTTCTTGCCCCTTAAAATCCAGAGAAGATTGTCTCGAATAATCCATTCCACAGACTGGGAAGTGCCTCCTCTAAGACTCCTGCAAGTTCCCAGGAGACCTGACGTCTGGGTTACCTCTCATCCTGACCTTCTGTTCCTGTGCATTAGTTCTGCTTAGGGCTCATCTTGCTGCTTTGCATGACTCAAATGTGAGCCCCAGCCACTTCCTTGTTCTCCATAAATTCACAATGAAACATTTTTGCATGTGTAGCAGACTCTATTGTTACTAAAAATTTAGGAGGACAGAGGAGTATATACATCACAGGAAACCAGTCAACTTTAAAGTGAGCATTAGCCTCCTTGGTCATGTTCTTAAAAATCTCCCTCAGCCATTTCTGCTGCCAGGTTATGTAACGGCTGCTGCATCTTCTTTCTTTTTCTTTCTCATCTTGCCTCATTTTCCTTCTCTCGAGAGAAAACAAAACAACACAAAAACCACCAGTCACCACCACACACACAAACTCCTTCCATTTTCCAGGCCTTCCTTATACTGTCAAGGATTATACTGAAGTTTTAAAATTACCACTCTTAGGGAAGGGATCTTAAATTCTTAAATTCTAGGAAAAACGAACCCAATTGCTAGTCTTTGTGTGGTATTTATAGGGGAATCTGATCTTACTCTGATTCCTAGTTTTCTCATGTATCTGATGAGAACATAATAGCACAATGAGTAAGTTAATGCATAAAGCTCTTAGCACAGTGCTGGGCACAGAATGCAGAGATTAATGTTACCTCACCTTACCTCTCCCTCTCTATCAACTGAGATTTTATTTAGACATTCGGGCCTAGGTCAAGTGCCAGCACCCCCATGGAGAATTTTATGAGCTCTCCTGGCCAGAACGAATCACTGTCTCCTTGAATTCTTAAAGCACTAGGTTTACACCACCCTTCTGGCAAAGAGGAATGCAAAAGTAAATAGGACAAGCCCCTAATTGACCTTATAACCTGGAGGAAAAGATAGGCATGGGCATAGAGAATAAACCAGGGAAGCTAGAGATGGGGTGAAGGAAATATTCTAGAACCGAATAGTAAATTAGTTAACTTCAAGATCTTAAATTCAAAGTCAACAATGTGATGATGTTGGTCAATGTTGTAGCCCAGAATATCGTTAGGCAGTTCTTCAGTCAATCTTTTGTCAATTGCAAATTTTACCCCTTACAGTTTTAGAGGTTGCCAATTTCACATTTTGACACCAAATCCATTTCCTACAATAGATTGTATGTCCCATAACTTACAGTGCTTCTGCTTCCATGAGCCACTTTTCCCTTTTGTCAACTATTTCAACATATGATTTTCAGGTGGGGTTCATTCATTGAAGCAAAACCACTGTCAGTTATGGGATATGGGGAATGTTCACAGGAGATGGACTTGGCACAATTTGGGAAGGAACTAGGGAAGTATAAGCCTGGAAAGTCTATAGGGTAATCTGGTACCGAGAAATGCCCAGTCTATGGAGAGTTGTTGGGCCTTCTTGACTACACAGCAGCTGTTGATGGTAGAGCTAAGAGACAGGAAGCACAGCTGGAGCTGGAGCAAGAAAGACTGAGGGCAAGCTGGAACCTGCTGGCACTTTTGCATCTGAGTCTTATCACTCCTTACCAACAACTTCTTTTTTTTTTTTTTAAATTATTTTTTATTGAACCATAACTTTGTACATGAATGCCTTTATGGGATTCAGGGTACTGCTTCGATATAGAATGCAACAACCTCTTTAGATTGTAATGGTTACAGCTTCATCTTTGCCTCCTTAATCTTGTACAACTTTTGGCCAACTCAACCCAGGAATCATACAGAGAAACTCTAAGAAGCATAGGCCTCAACAAAACAATCCAGAACAATATTCATCATGAATCTCAGTTTCATTCAAAACTGCATTAATAACTAATCTTTAATATCTCTTGGAACAAAGAATAAAGAATTTTAAGAGGAAAAACTTATAGAATCTGGAAAATGGCAGGGTCAAAATTCAGAGTAGAGTCTACTAACAGACTTACACATATGTAGTTATTAATACATGAAAGAGATGATTCTGCCAAACAGTGGAGGAAGGAGAACCGTTTCAAATAAATGCTGGCTAGGTCAATTAGATGTCCAAATGAAATAAACATTAGTCTTGACCTCGCAACATATGCATACATGAACTCAAACATGTTATAGATCCAAATGTGAGAGATAAAACAATAAATCTCCTAAAAGATAAAACATGAAACTGTCTCAATGACTTTGAGGTTGGGTAATATCTATTAAATGGAACACAAAAAACATTATCCTTTTTGGAGAATAGATAGGACAATTGTAAAATACAATTGTTAGATGTAGTATAAATTAATTCAGGGTTTATGGTGGCAAGAAACAAGTCCCCATAGAGCTCCAGGTTCTGATACAAAGAGAATTCTAGACAGGGTAATTGGTTCATAACTAACTCTTCTTTCCGCCTGCTAAAATTTAGGGCTTTCCCAAAGCTCTAAATTCAAGATAACTACTCAAAATTACTGTTTGTGTCCACTAATGACTCTGTCACTGCCCACATCATCCCTGGGTAAAACTTCAGCATCGTCTTTCGTAATTCCTCCACCCCACATTCAAAGATCTACCTCCAGAACGTGTCCATCTATTCTCCCTCCTTTCTAGGTCTGCAGCTTCCATCCAAGTTGAAGTCCTTTCTACTTCTGTTGCAGTTGCATCTTCATTAAAGGTTCATTTGCAGATACAGCCACTCAAGCTAGTTTGAGCAAAAGTCAGGTTCAAGTGGCTAACAAATTGTCGAAAAATCTGGAGAAGACATTTGAAGCAGAGCTTCCAGGAACAACACCCAACTCTTGTATGCCTACTCCCTCTGTCAAAATCAGAAAGTTACCATTGCTACTGCAGAAGCCCTGGAATCAAGAAGCAAGTGATCCCAGTACCATGCTGCCCCCATTGCTGTCATTCATGCCAGCTCCACGGATTCTTATCCAGAACTAACTCCAAAGAAGTGTGTGGACTGTAGTCTTGTAACTTTCTGATCATATCAGTAAGGGCTGGAATGGGTGCCCAGCAAGTCTGACCTCCAGCCTCCCTCTTTCCCTAACCTGACTCCCAGCCATCCCTGCTCGTTCCCAGTTCCCGGCTGCTAACTCTGATCCCATCACTCCCCAACTAAGAAGTCTCTGGTGACGCATCCTCTTCACTGAATTAGGTTTAGGTGCCCTCACCTGTCATTGAAGGCCTCTGTGATCAGATCCCAACTTGTTTTTCTGGTTTAGGTCCTCCTCCACTCCTACAGTTTCCTCGACTCCAGCCATTCACCCCTGGCCATACTTACTATGTTCTTTCCCTCCTCGCACTTTTGTGCATCCTCTACCCTTCCCATCATCATTTCCTATTAAAACACTGGTTCTCAACTTCCTAATGCTGCGGCCCTTTAATACAGTTCCTGGGGGTCACGACAATAAATCTCCTAAAAGATTTAGCACAGTGCTGGGCACAGAATGCAGAGAACTGCTGCATTAAAAGATGAAACAGCCTGGTAGGCCCATTTCATATATCATTTCCTTTCTATATTCTCCTCTGATCCCCTTAACCTGGGTGACCTCTCTCCCCAGCTCAGCAGAGAGCTCCTCTAACACAAGGCAGTTATTCAGACATTGTGTCCAGAGACAAAGAGATGCAAGCTGGAGTCCTAGGAAGGCCTTAGCAAGTGAGACCATCTGAACGCAGAGCCTCAGTTTCCTGCTCTGTAAAATGAGGATCATAATAGTACCTATTTCATAGGCAGGTTGGGAAGACTGGTTGAGATAAGCTACCAGCGCACCCCCTCTGCAGGGGTAACTGCCACATGAGTGTTGTGTTCCTTACCAGCTCACTCCCTCACCTGGGCGCTCAAAAAATACTCCAGTAATGAATGGACAAGCCAAATCACCAACAACATTGACCTTAGGTAATTTAAGATCAAACAAATGTGCTACTTGCTTCCTGCTCAGTAATAGGCCCTCAGGTTGGGTCAGTTTAGGATAAAAGTAGGAGCAGATGAAGAGTTGCCACTTGTTTTATCAAGTCAGGAGAAAATGAAAACCATTTTCAGCTTAATAGTTGGCTGGGCAGTGCAGGCCACACCAAGGTCCCCAAGTTTCATGGATTGAAACCATTTAGGAAAGATTCTTCCCAAACGCCTTTCTTGGGAGAGTTCTCATTATGTGCTCAGAGAAGTGACTTCCTGAACACAGAGGGGTGGAAGGAGGCAGGAAGTCTCAGGCCCTGTACATTCCCAGCTGAGCTTAGGTGGAAAGAATTCACACACTCTCAGGCGCTACTGGAGGAGTGAAAATGGATATGCTCCACCTCGGGACCCACTTGGCAGTATTTATCACGATAAACGTGAAGGTGTGTATACCCTATGGCCCAGCAGTTTCACTTCCAGTCCCCCTCTCTAGAAAGTACAAGGAGATAAGTTTAAAGAGATCTATTACTGAGTTTTTTACAAAATCAAGAAATTAAAAACAATCCCAGTGTCCATTAATAATGAATAAATAAAAGTTGATGCACTTAAATGTTAAAATGCAAAACAGCAAATGCAAAGCAGAAACAACATTTTTGTATATCAATATGGACAAATTTCAAAAGTCTAATCTTTTGAAATTGTAAAAGCAATGCTATATATTGTTCAAGGCTACATACACACAAGCTCTAAACAGTGAGCTGATGGGATACATGCTAAATTCATCATCATAGTTACCTTTGGAAAGGGTATTCAACTGGGAACCAAGGGGACTCACATTTTTTTTTTTTTTTTATTAAATCATAGCTGTGTACAATAATGCAATCATGAGGTACAATGTGCTGGTTCCATATACAGTCTGAAATATTTTCACCGAACTGGTTAACACAATAATTTAGTACTCACATTTTATCTGTAATGCTTCCTCTCTTTCAGTTAAAAAAAAAAAAAAAAAGCAGAGAAAAGGCTTAAAGGCTTGAAGGAAAAATATTAACTGAATTGAGGATGATGATTGGGGTATAAGAACACTTTTCTATATTAAAAGAAGTGGTTTTTTGTTTGTTTGTTTTTAAGAAAACAAAAATGTGGCTCACATAGTCTGGTTTTGGATATCTGTATATGTGTTGTGATATACTGTGTTGGGCAGGGAGGAATTGGTGAGAAATTATGGCCACAGTCCTTCTGGAATATCTGCTTGCAGGTAACAGAAATTAATCATCGTCAAGGCATTTAAACTTGAACAATTGGCTAAAGTTTTTAAACCTAAGGCTGTCTTTGACCCTTTTATGGAAGCCATCTCCTCTTGACTCTAGGAAGGAAAATAAACACATACACACAATTTGGCATAGGATTTCAGGGGGTTGTTGCCCTTGGGTTAAGAGTGTGGACTACTATGGAATGACAAGTGATTGGCTGATTTTGACCTCCAAAATAACTAAAAGGAAATGCACATCAGAAAAACCAGGAAAACTTGTTAAATAACATATGAATACAGTTAAATAACTTGTTAAATAACATATAAATACAGTGTTCTGTTTGAGGAAAGTTTGGACTCTGGGTGTGCGTGTGTAAAAACTTCTGACGGCCTAAAAACTAGCTCTCAGCTTTCCAAAAGCATTCACTGGGGAGAAGAATTTCCACTCAATAAATGGTGTTGGGAGGACTGGTCAGCCACATGTAAGAACATGAAACTGGACCCATACCTCTCATCACTTACCAAAATTCACTCACAATGCATAAAAGATTTAAATCTAAGACACAAAACAATAAAAACCCAGAAAATGGTGTGATTTTACCAGCCTAGGGAAAGAATTTATGAAGAAGACCCCACTGGCAACTACGGCAGCAACAAAAATAAATAAATGGGACCTGATCAAGTTAAAAAGTTTTTACACAGCCCAAGACATAATCCACAAAGCAAAAAGACAAACTTCAGAATGGGAAAAAATATTTATAAGCTATGAATATGACAAAGGGTTGATCACCAGAATCTACAATGAACTCAAGCATATCAGTAAGAAAAGAACAAACAACCCCATTAAAAATTGGGCAAGAGACACGAACAGAAACTTTTCTCAAGAGGACAAAAGAATGGCCAAGAAACATAGGAAAAAAATGCTCATCATCCTTAATCATCAGGGAAATGTAAATCAAAATCACTTTGAGAGATCACCTAACCCCAGTGAGAATAGCACACATCACAAAGTCCCAAAGCTGCAGACAATTGCCTGGGTGAAGAGAGAAAAGAACACTAGTGCACTGTTGGTGGGACTGCAAAGTAGTTCAGCCTCTACAGAGAGAAGTATGGCGAGTCCTCAAAGAACTAAAAGGAGACCTATCCTGTGATCCTGCAATCCCACTGCTAGGCATTTACCCAAATGAAAAAAAGACATTTTACACAGCGACATTTGTACTAGGTTGTTCATAGCCGCTCAGTTCACAGTTCCAAAGATGTGGAAACAACCCAACTAACTACCAGTCAACACACGAACAGATTAATAAACGGTGGTATATGTTTACCATGGACTACTATTCATCCATAAAAAAAAAGATGGAATTTTTTCATCCTTTGTAACAACCTAGGTGGATTTGGAGAACGTTTTCCTAAGTGAAGTATTGCAAGATTGGAAAAACAAGCAACATGTGCACTCAATACCAATTTGAAACCACAAGACTAACAATCACAGACCCACAGGAGAGAAAATCTCAATTAAATTCAAGAAGGAGGAAGCAGGGGAGGGGAAAAACAGTAGCTCTCCCCCCCCCCCCCGTGGGTATAATGCATGGATATATGATACACTCCCTCAGTGTAAGACACTACTATGACTCTGACTTTCACCTGTCATGTGTGAATTGTATAACCTAATGGTTTGTATCCTTATATTAATCTGAAAATTTTTTTTAAAAAGGGCTCTTAGTTTGCATCCTGAATTGTAACATAAACAAGTCAGATCCTTCCGAGACACTTGAGATTTAGGAAGCCCAGCTTCTGCTAGTGTAAATGCCAGTGTCCTGGTTTTTGGAATTAGCCTCCCTCAGCCTGGAGCAGGAAATTTAGAGAAACCCATTTGGTCTTGCAGAAGGACTTCACTGCAGGGACCACACAGTGGGCAGACTTTGATTGGTCGAGATGACCAGCTTGCTCAGGGCGTGCCCAGCCTCTGTTGCCCTTTGCTAGAAGGCTTCAGGGTTTCACTCAGCATGCCTGATGGGGGCAGAGCCTTCCCATCCAGGGCCTACACACCCTCCTTTTGCCTCCTGATCTCAGGTTGGGACTAAGATAATTTTTAAACTAAACCTTTAAAAAATACACACACACACACACACACACACTTATACACACATATACACACATACATCTACATGTATATGGATTTTGAATTTCACTTCTAACAAAGAAAGCAAAATAGGAGGAATTTAATTTAAAAATAATTCTGAAGTGTTTTAGGTCTGCTGCATCTTTTCCAGTCACCTCGAAGGTCTGTTGAGTCCGGATGACAAGCTGCCAGCATCCTAGAACACTGAGCTTCTCGTCAGTAGATTGCTCTTGGCAGTGTTGTGGCCAAAACCCTAGAGAACGCATGAGACATTTAGAGGAAACTTAATCCCTTCCAAAGACCAAAGTCAAATGTAGCCTTAAATATTTTATATAAAATTATTTGCAAGAAAATGTGACCTGGCAATAAATCACAGGCAAGTACTCATTTGTACTTGCTGTTTAAAGACAGCTGAAATAATGATCCAGCCATAACATTATTTTTAAACCACGAAAAAAACTTTCTCTCTCTCCCTATATATATACACCCATATATGTGCATATATTTATATATATTTGACTTGTTCCGTAACTTTGCCAAGAGGAACTGTTTTGAGATCTGGTAAAATAAAAGAGACCGTAAAGTACCATCAGCTCAACTCTGAAATCCAGAGAAGTGAAACGACACGGGGCGTCAACACAGGGCCCTCACTTCGCTTATGTTGAAACAAGAAAAATGACATCCCTGTCCCTAGAGCAATGCAACTCCTTAAAAATTTAAAACTCCTCATCTGCAGGTGAGTGGTTCCAAGGCCTGCGCTGAAATCTCCTGCAGGAGTTCTTGTTCAGAAACCTGGATGGAAATGCACACAGAGCTCTGGTACCATTTGCAACACACACCCAGAAGTTTCAGGGTCACAAGGCTGTCGTGCACAGTGTGCCTTGGCCTCAGGGAGAAGGTCCTGAGCTCCCCTTGTCTCACTTTCATTTTGCACATAGGCTGCACTCTGCTAACTCTGGATGCCAGGCAGACGTCAGGGTTCCTGTCTAAAGCAGCAGTTCTCAAACTAGCTTGAGAATCACCTAGAGAGCTTATTAAAACACAGACTAAGGGGACACAAAGGGCAGTGGAAAAAACATAGATAGACTGGCAGGCCCCTCCCTACTGAGAGTTTCTAATTGAGTAGCTCTGGAGTGGGGTCTCAAAATTTGCATGTCTAATGAGTTCCCAGGGCTGCAGTGGCTGCTGCTCCTGGGACCACACTTTGAGAATCACTGGTGTGTGTGTTTTTTTTATCTAAAATATCCTAGTTCCTCAGTTTGGGTCCAATCTCAGAATGCACCCCAAATGCAACCTTTCCCTGCATGGTAGTCATGAAAGGAAGGGGACAGGGCAGATGGTCTTATGGTCAGCCGGGGAAGCACACACAGTGTCCAGAGTTGTGTATGAAACAGCTGAATGCTCCCAGCTGATAGGGAGACCTCAGAAAGGCCAACAGCCTATAGTTGCCCCCCTGTCATCAACTTGTCCTTCTTGAGGTTCCCTCCCTAACAAAGGGCCTCATGTGACCCTCTCACATCCTAGTGGCCACTTCTTCCCTTCAGAGAAAATACCTTTTTCCCAGACATCCCATCCTGTCTCCCTTGCCCACACAGCCCCTCTTTTGTTTCCTTTCTTCTGCTGATCTGTGTTTTGTTTCCATTGTGAGGCTTCAGGACCTAGGTGTGGAAGACAGAAAAGGAGGAGAGCCCCTCCACCTTGTCTGTATTGGGGATGTGTGGTGCTTACAGGGCAATCAGAACTTTCACCCTGCCTGATTAACAAGGCTGTGACCATGCCCCATGGCATAGTGCAAGTCTCTTTCTGTTACCGTAGTCTGTACTATCTTGTCCCAGGGACAGGTGGGAGGGCTGGTCCTGCTATCCCACAGTAATGGGTCAGTGTGCTGCTAGTCTCCCTGGTGACACTGCCTCACCCCTCAGAGGTAGGCTTAATGCTGGGAATCTCTAAGTAGTCAAGATGACTTCAGACAGGGATTTTGTTATTCTCGGACCACACGTGGTAGGCAAATGTTACCTTTTCCCACAATAGGAGGGGCCCACACATAGGACATATTAACTATGACTAAAACACAATTCCCTAGCAGTGGGTCCCCAATCTGGCTGTCATCAGAGTCAGCTGGGAAATTATTTATTTACTTATTTATTAATTTACTATTTTTATTTATTTTTTTGAGACAGAGTCTTACTATGTCACCCTCGGTAGCCATTGCATCACAGATCACAGCAATCTCAAACTCTTGGGCTTAAGCAATTCTCTTGCCTCAGCCTCCCAAGAACTGGGACTACAGGTGCCCCCCGTCATAAGGCCTGGTTATTTTTTCTTGTTGTGGCAGTTGTCATTGTTATTTAGCAGGCCTGGGCTGAATTTGAACCCACCAGCACCAGTGCATGTGGCCAGCGCCCTAACCACTGAACTATAGGTCCCAAGCCTGGGAGATGTTTTAAAAATATGTATTCTGAAAAAATATGCACAACACAGAAGGCAAAGGTATGCTTGTTTTCTTAATATATAAAAAGCTCTTACAAATCAACAAGAAAGACTATTAATCCAATAGAGAAAAAGGATGAAAGTCATGAATAGGCAGTTCACACACTCACTTATACAAAAATTCAAAATCCCTTGTTTTTCTTTTTGGAGACAGAATCTTGCTCTGTTGCCCTGGCTAGAATCCAGTAGCACCATTATAGTTCATTGCAACTTCAGATTTGTGGGCTCAAGCAGCCAGCCTGCAGTGGCCTCCCAAAGTGCTAGGATTATAGGCATAAGCCCCTGTCCTACCCAAAATATTTATAAACAAATAAAAACATAATTGGCATCACTAATGAATATGTAATCATTGTGGTACCATTTTCACCTATTAGTCAAAAAAATTTTTGATTCAACTATACACTGCATTTTCAAGACTGCAGAGAAAAGATACTCTATAGGAGAGTATATTGACAAGCCTTTTAGATAGCAGTTTGTCAATTTCTATCAATTTATATCAAAATGCCACAAGCATATTTCCTTTGATCCTGTGATTTCACTGCTGAGGTCAGTGTAGTGATATCCAAATGCATGTATGAAAATGTATGTACAGGAAGTTCATGGCAGCATTGCTTGTAATGGCAGAACCTACAGACAACCTAAATAACGAGTCAGTGTGCTGCTAGTGGCTGGTGCCATGGTTCAAACCTGTAATACCAGCACTTTGGGGGGCTGAAATGGAAGGATCAATTGAGGCCAGGAGTTCTATTGCAGCCTGGACAATATAGAAAGACCCTGTCTCTATAAGAAACTTAAAAATTAGGTGGGCATGGAGGCACATACCTGTAGTCCTAGGTACTTGGAAGCAGAGGCTGGAGAATTGCTTAAGCCTAGGAGTTTGAGGCTGCAGTGAGCTATGATACTGTACTCCAGCCTGGGTGACAGAGCTACACCTTGTCTCTAAATAAAAATATAAAATTTTAAAAATAAAAAATTCAACCAATGCTAAAAAAATATATTTTAAAAATTATAAGCTCTAATTGTTTTGTAAAATACAAATAAGAGGGTTTGAGGGAGAAGGTTTGTCTCTTCTGCTTTTCACCTTGCAAGGACCCAGCAGTCTTCTTCTCAGGAGGATGCAACAACAAGGTGCCATCTTGGATGGAAGCAGAGAACGGCCCTCACCAGACATGGAACATGCCAGTGCCTTGATCTTGGACTTCTCAGCCTCCAGAACTGTGATGAAATACCTACCTGTACCATATAAAATACCCTGTCTCAGGTATTTTGTTATAGCAGCAAAACAAAGACAATGTCGATCTATGACCATGTAAAAATTGCCAAGACAACATGTTAAGTGAAAGCAAAAGAGTGTAAAACAGTGTTGTCATATACTGTCATTTCTGTAAAAATATGGGTGGTATGTACATATGTGTATATTTCCAAAAGACTTTTAAAGAAACTGGCAATAGGTTGCCTTTGGGCAAGAAAATTGATAGACTCTTACTGTTTTTTTTTTTTGTTTTTGGTTTTTGAAATGGTTTTTGAAATGTCATCCTTGCTAGAATACAGTGGCCTCATCACAGCTCACTGCAACCACAAATTCTCAGGCTCAAGCAATCCTCTTGCCTCAGCCTCCAGAGTAGCTGGGACTGTGGGCTTATGCCACCATGCCTGGCTACTTTTTATATTTTTTTGTACAAATGAGGTCTTGCTCTTATTCAGCCTAGTCTTGAACTCCTGGCTTCAGCCTCCCAGAGTGCTTGGATTAAAGGCATGAGCCACCACCCCCATCCAGCTCTTACTTTTAGTATATATATATTTTTTCCCTTGGCATTGTTAGAATTTATTTTTACCATGAGCATGTGTTATTTCATTTAACAGTAATAATTATAGATCATATCCTTGAGTTCCTTTTTAGACCAACTGGATCTAAGTCCCTGGGAGTAAGAGGCAAGAATTTATCTTTAAAAAAAAAAAAAATCTACCTAGAGAAATAGCTGATTCTAGGCTGGGGCAGGGAATATACAAGATGAACGTGGAGCAGCTGGTAGTGCCACAAGTAATGAAGTACTCAAAAAAATAAAAGGATGGGGCATGTCAAAGGGACATAGGAGCCAATCTGAAAGAGCATCCAATGGCCAAAGTCAGAAGAGTTGAGCAATAAAATAAATAACATAGTACTGGATTATGACCCAAAGTATAACATAAATATCCATGGGCCAATATTGGTATAAATAAATGGGAAAGAAGAGACTCATTTCCCTTGCACAAGAATTCTAAGCATTCCAAGTGATTTATGTAGATTATCCTTATTAAGGAAGTGAGGCTTAATTCCCACCTCCCCCTTAACTGTGCATTTCACCCCATGCCTCATTTCCAAAGGGTACAATGTTGTGGGGGGCAAGGTGTGTGCAGAGGAGTAATTTTCAGGGAAAAACTCTGGCAATCATTTTCTTGGTCAATTACCAAAGGAAGACTGGTAATACGATGTGGTAAGAAGGCTACTTCTCCTCTGTGACAGTCTTCCCCTAATTCATAACCTCAGTTTAACCATGAGAAAAACATCACATCAACCAAAATCAAGGGACATCGTATGAGATGCCAGAAAAAGATGCTTCAAAACTGTCAAGGTCATAAAAAACAAGGCAACTCTAAGAAACTTCCATAGACCAGAGGAGACCAAAGAGATGTGATGACTCCATGGAATGTGGTATTCTGGGTGGGATCCTGAAATAGGAAAAGGATATATTAGTGGGAAAACAAGTGAATCCAAATAAAGTGTAGAGTTTAGTTATAATTAAAAACAAAACTCCAGGCAGTTCTTACCTAACCAGCACAGCTCCAGGCTGCTATGAAGGACTTTAGAATGTCTTCAAGAGGGTAGAGGTTCTCAAACTCAGGTGGGCAGTACGATCCCCAAAGGGATTCTTCTTTAACAATTGCCAACTTTTCTATTTGTTCATCTCTTGCATTTGAAGTATGCTTCAATGACATTCCTGGTCTGAGAGTCTTTGCGATTGTCCTTAACTGCCACACAATTGTAACCAACCACTTTACCAGGTTTTCCTTCTCCGTCAATTTGTCAGAGATCTACCCAGGCCCACAGACACCTCTGCCACAGCTGGGTTACAGGTGGGCTGAACCTTCAAAGCACCTGAGCTAATGACTGGGTGACAGAAAGGGAAGAGAGGAATATACATTTTTAATAAGTACTGCCAGGGCTTCTGAAATGTCACATTTTGGACACATTGCACTAGAAACCAAAATTTGATATTCTACTCATGATTACTATGTCTATCCTTAAGATGTGAGATCCACTGGAACAAAAATCTTCTGAAGACAGAAA
The DNA here is from genome assembly GCA_963574355.1 of Loris lydekkerianus. NCBI lineage: Eukaryota > Metazoa > Chordata > Mammalia > Primates > Lorisidae > Loris > Loris lydekkerianus. The sequence goes on along the minus strand of CAUYPK010083838.1, from coordinate 1,353 downwards.
GATCATGAACTTCCATTCATTATGTGACATCTTTGGTCTATATGGGTCACTCAATGTGTTTCCTAATAGAATTCCTATCACCACTTGACATGGGATAAGTACAAAATGAACAAATACTGAAAGAAATTATTAATAATGAGAAACCTGCTGACACATTGTCCCTCCTGATCATCCTGACCAAGTAGAACCAGAAGAGTCTATTTCCTCTGGTGTTTAATTCCCATATAAGTCATATTCTTTTATTTTTCCAGGCAGGCACAAAGTCAAACTACTATAATTCGTTTGTAGAATCAGAGCCATTTCAGGACACGGTGTACTTCTTGCAGAGGGATCCTGTGTCCTCCCTCTTAGAGTCTTCCCACTCACAGTACCTCTCCCTGGGACTCTGCCAAAACCAACCTACAGCTCCTGCTGCCAACCCCCAAACACACACTCCTACTTAATTCCTACTCTAGTCCTGGCTTAATGATCATTTCTTTGTTTTGCCTCTGTCACTAATAAGGATCTCTCTATCGTCCTCCCAGAGCACCCTGTCACCTTCTGTCTAAGCAAGTGCATTCTGCCACTTTTCACCACTACTAAATTCAGCTCCATGAACACAGGAACTGTTTGTTGCATCCTCTGCTGCATCTCTAGCTCATGATTTGGAGTATGGCAAACACCACGTACTAAATACTGGCTAAAAGAATATTGAATGATTTCATAATAGATCCTTCATTGGTGTGTAATGGATCTCAGCCTACCAATAATCTAAGTAGAATTCTGAAATCCTCAATAATTGGGATAGCTAGTCAGCTCATTGTCACTAAGAGTGACTTCTTCGAGCTGAAGACAACAGGGTTATCTGTGAAGTTTTGTCCTTATACTGAATGTCATTTGGTAAAATAAGACTCTGGCGGGGGTGTTGAGAGAGATGCAAAGGAAATTTGAATGACTGGGACATCCAGTTCATTAATTTGTGGTCAGTACACATAGACATTTAGGTGAAGAAATCAGAGGGTATAGACCAGTGGTTCTCAACCTTCCTAATGCTGCAACCCTTTAATACAGTTCCTCATGTTGTGGTGACCCCCAACCATAAAATTATTTTCATTGCTACTTCATAACTGTAATTGTGCTACTGTTATGAATCATAATGTAAAAACCTGATATGCAGGATGTATTTGGGCGACCCTTGTGAAAGGGTCATTCGACCCCCAAAGAGGTCTTTTTTTTTTTTTTTCTGCCTCAAGTTTATTTGTACAAATAGCACAGGAGGACCCCAGCCCCATACAGACAGCAGCCTAGAGGTCACACCAGTCCTTTTGTCCTCATGGCAGACAGATGCCTCTACTCTGGAGCCTTCGTGGGGGC
>CAUYPK010083836.1:0-22917 GCA_963574355.1 Loris lydekkerianus | reverse complement strand
ATGTGCGATCTCCAACCTTCTCTCCTGGTATAGCTCGAATCCTCCAGGTTACTTACTAAATTTCCATCCTTTAACTCTCCTTCTGGACGGGAGCCTCTGTGAAAAGCTGGCTTCAGTCCGCCATCTTGTCTCCCCCCCCATTGATTTCTTGAGATAACTTTTGAACTACTCTTTGAATTTCAATTTCTAACTTTTCATCCATTTTATTGATCTTTTTTTTGCCACCCATATACTGAATTCTATTTCTCATATTTCAGCCATTTGTTCATGAATGCCATCTTCTATTTATTTCCTTTATCTTCTTAGGGGAGTTGATCTACTCTGATTATTCATGTTGCCAGAGTTCTTCCTCTGGTTCCACATCATTAATATGTTCGACAATTTAGCTATTTTAAGTGGTAGAATAAGATTGAATTGGGGGACCCATGAAGTAGTGTTAATCTGTCCTTCACCAATGAGATCTGGTGCTTGTGACTGTGAGTTTTCCTTACAGCCTTACAAAGGTCATGTTAAGAGATGTAGTCTAAGATGCTGAAGACCTGCTTAGTAAGACAGTGCAAGACAGCTCTGACCTGAAATCAGCTACCTCTACCCAATCCTTAAAAAATTATTTATTCACTGGCTCCTGTGGCTCAGTGAGTAGGGCGCTGACCCCATATACCAAGGGTGGTGTGTTCAAACCCGGCCCCAGCCAAACTGCAACAACAACAGAAAAGCTGGGCATTGTGTGGGTGCCTGTGATCCCAGCTACTGGGGAGGCTGAGGCAAGAGAATTGTCTAAGCCCAGGAGCTGGAGGTTGCTGTGAGCTGTGATGGCACAGCACTCTACCAATGGCAATAAAGTGAGACTCTGTCTCTGCAAAAAAATTATTTATTAAATCATAACTGTGTACATTAATGCATTTATGGGGTACAATGTGCTGATTTGATACACAATGTGGAATGCTTACATCTAACAAATTAACATAACCATCTCTGCTTACTTATTTGTTATGGCAAAAACATTTATACTTTCTTATTTTTTTAATTTTTCACACTCTATTCTTAATAGTATAGAAATGTATCATTGCATTATGCACATTAGATTGAAGGAGACAAGGTATTAAAATGGAATCTCATCTGGGGCGAGATACAAGCATCTTTGGTACCCTGCCCCCCATCAGCAACAGCTGGTGGAGGAGATTAAGTCCTTTCCCACTTTAAAACAACTAGCACTCAACCTCAGAGGGACCCCAGGTGGACAGACCAGGTCTAGAGGTCTAAGCAGATTGACATGGACAGTATAATCACTGCTTAATATGGAGAGCTCAGAGGGTCTGCAATATCCTGATAGCAGAAATCCACAGACAATTCCAACCAGCATACCCAAGGGGATGGAGCTCGGTCCCCTCCAGTGGACCACCAATTAAGAAAAGATCACTACCCACAGTCAGAACAAAGGCATCAGCACCTCCATCCTGTAAGCAGGAACTGGGCATCAGTTTACCTGCTCTTGAATGTCCAAACTGGGCAGCAGTGGCTCCACCCTTGAAAGTCTAAACTGGGTGCCAGTTGCTCCACCTTTTACAGTCCAAACCAGGTGTCAGTACCCAGCCCTTGAAAGTCCAAAATGGGGGCGTGGCTCCCCCTTGAAATTACAAACTTGGCACAAGCAGCTCGGCCTTGGAAGTACAAATGGGCACCTGTGATTCCACCCTTGACAGTGGAAGCCAGAAACCCTGGGTCTGCCCTTGAAATTTCAAACCAGGCATCAGTGGCTCTGCCCTTTAACGTCCAAACCAGGAGTCAGTGGCTCACCCTTAAAAGTCAGAATGGGGGTCAGTCCCCCTTGCTATTAAAGTCCCAACCAGTTGTCAGTAAATCCACCCCTGAAAGTCCTAACAGGGGTGAGTTAACCTGCCTGAGGGAGCCCTAATCTGGCATCAGAGGCTCCACCCTTGAAAGTCCTAATTGGGGGGGGTGTGGGTTCCACATACCACCCACAGGGAAATGTCACCTGTGTTTCTCTCTTCCTAAGTCCCTCTCTTTCTTCACCCCCCTGCCTCCACTCCAGTTACTGCTTTCATACTTCTGTCCATACAATGCCCAGACCTCCTAGGGAATGACCACACACTCTGGGTTTTGCAGAGGGTAGACCTTCAGACCATAGGACAAGGGGTTAAGGGTGTGATGAAAGTTCAGTATTGTGGGGAAAGTATTTGTTCAGTTTTATCCTGGGAAAGATGATGCCTAGTCTCACAGGTGGGACCTATCTAGGGGAAGATGCCCAGTATTTTGTGGCTCTCACCTGTGGGGTAAAATGAAAGATCTTTTGTCCCCTCATCATTTGCAGAGAACCTCTGGCTTAGGGAGGGGTCTCTTGTTCTTGTGGTGCTGGGGTTTTTACCTGGAATTTGTTCACTAAGATCCTCTTTTTTGGAGTTGCAGGTTGCCACAGCCGAGATGATGTGTACTTGTCTATTTTCTTTCCTTCTTAGCTCCCCTCCTTCAGGTTCAGAGGCCAAATCTGTCCAGAATCTCTCCTTCTGATCAGGAGCCTCTGGCTAAAGTTGCTTCTTGTTGGCCATCTTTCCATCCCCTGCTCCCCTGACCTACCATTTGATTCAGCAATCCCACTACTAGGCATTTATCCAAAGGAAAAAAGGCATTTTATAAAAAAAAAAAAAGTGCACTTGAAAGTTTATTGCAGCACAATTCACAATCACAAAGATGTGAAATCAATCCAAATGCCCAGAAATACATGAATATATTAATTAAATATGGTATACATATACAATGAACTATTACTCAGCAATAAAAAATGAATTAATTTTTTCTGTAACAATCTGGATGGAACTGGAGACCATTCTTCTTAGCAAAGCATCACAAGAATGGAAAAACAAATCCATATGCACTCACTATTAAATTAGAACTAACTGAACAGCACTTGTGCATAGAGAAAAATAAAAATTCAATGAAAATTGGGCAGGTGGAGGGGACAGTAGGAGATGGGTGAAATTATACCTAGCAATGCAATGTTCATCATCTGGCTGATGGGCACACTTATAACTTTATCTCAAGCAGTACAAAAGTCATCCATGTAGCCTAAACATTCATACCTCTGTAATGTTCTGAAATAAATTTTAAAAAATGATAAAAGTATAGCACATTTGCAATATTATGAAAAAAACAATACAAAATAATGCTTGTGATATAACACTAAAAAGGCAGAACAGGAGGGGAGGGGGAAGATGGGTGACTGGAGCCAGCTCTGAAAAGAAGCTCCCATCCAGAGGGAGGGATAATGACCAGAAAGACCCTAACAAAGCTGAAGGTTGGGAGCTGAGCTGAGAGAGATTGATAACTGCATGTCATCTCTGCTGAAGCAAGCTGTGACTCCAAGGAAGCAAATTGCAGGTACAAAACCCATTCCAAAGAGGACGAATGTCCATCCCTTCCCCCAAGAGAGTGGCTTGCTGTGGGATCTCTACAAGCAAGAAGTGAACTGAAGACTTCATGTCTCGCCCTATGGGAGAGAGTTACTGGAGGTTGGGACAGCTTCTCCAGAGTGACCCTACTTTGAGCCTGGGCATTCTCTTGCCTGGCATGAAAGGCGAACAAATATTTTCCCTCCAATTTCGAACTCCCAGTCCACCATTTACCCCTCACCTGCCGGTCTAGAAGCCCAACCCATGCAGAGGTGGAACGTCCATGGGTCTTCTATAGGCATTGCATGGGCCATGGCAGTGCAGTTCCCTGAAACAGGGAATCCAGTAGCAGTGCAAAAAGGCACAGGAGTGAGGGTGTCTGGCCTGGCTATGTGAAAGTACAAATCAGAGCAGGTGGAGGCACCTCCCAGGCAGCATCAGCAATAGTAGAGCAATCCTGCTGGGGTCAAATTTCAGAAAGACATCTCCCCAATACAGAGGGAGCCAGACAGTGCCCAGTATGGGTACCAGAGGAGCACTAAAGCTGGGGGCAGAAGTGCGGTCTCTGAGTGAGAAAAACATTTGCTGCTTTGTTAACCTCTGGTTTGGAACAAACTCAGGAGGAATACTCTCCAGTTTCCACTGAACACCCGAGGTAGGCAGGCTTCAGCTCCCCCTGCTGGCAGGTGGCAGAGTGTGGCAACCTGACCGAGCAGGCATTGACACCCCTTTGACTCTAGCAGGCACAAATCCTTGGCTCATTTGCTCATTGGAGGGAACTGGGCCATAGCCCCATGAGATTACCAGTGACTTGGTCTGATGAAGGTGCAAGTGGGGAAGGAGGCAACAGCCCCTCTGGTCTAGCTCTTTTGCTCGGTGGGCATTTCTGACCCCATGGAACACTGGAGAGAATCACACTTGAACTGCCAGTAGACATCTGCTGTCTAGTTTCTGGAGAAATTTTGAACTCTCCCACTTGATCTGTGTTTGTGCTGACTAAAATTGGAACTCTTGACCTGGATTGATCACCTGGGGATCCTCCAAGATTGCACCCTAGTTGTGTTGTATTGAGAGGGTCTGATTCTCCTCTTCCAGTTGTTGCCTGTGAGGGGTGAGGTGTCTTAGTTGCTTGTATTTCTCCACAGCTGATATTTCAGCTCGTAGTCACTGATTAACTAGGATTGGACAGAGACTAGCTGAATACAAGACAGAGCTACCAAGCCCCATCACACCAAGCAGGTTCCCAGAGTCTCAGTCTGCAGCACTGAATGGGATCTTTGTAAAGCTGCAGGGGAAAAGCCACAACAACCAGTCCCAGATGTTTAGTAAAGGGCTAATTAATTACGACTTCAGGAGCCCTCAACCCAATTTCACCTTACCAGCTTCTCTAGCCAAATGGTGAAAATAATCATGGGGTGGAATCAGTGGAAAAACTTTATTTTTATTTTTTATTTTTCTTTTTCTGTATTATTATTATTATTATTATTAAATCATAGCTGCATACATTAATATGATCATGGGGCATCATACATTAGCTTCACAGACCATTTGACACATTTTCATCCCAATAGTCAACATAGCCTTCTTGGCATTTTCCTAGCTACCGTAGCATGACATTTACATTTCACAATTGCTGAGTTTCACCCTTACCCTTGTGAGATGCCCCGTAGGTGTGATTCCACTAATACCCCTCCCTCCACCCCCTCCCCCTCCCTCTGCTCCCTTTCCCCCTTTCCCCTATTCTTAGGTTGTAACTGGGTTATAGTTTTCATGTGAAAGCCCTAAATTAGTTTCATAGTAAGGCTGAGTACATTGGGTACTTTTTCTTCCATTCTTGAGATACTTTACTAAGCAGGATATGTTCCAACTCCATCCATGTAAACATGAAAGAGGTAAAGTCTCCATCTTTCTATAAAGCTGCATAATATTCCATGGTGTACATATACCACAATTTATTGATCCATTCGTGGATCGATGGGCACTTGGTCTTTTTCCATGACTTAGCAATGACACATTGTTGACTAAAGTCCAAGTTTACATAAGGGCACACCATTTTTCTTATACAGTTTCATGGGCTTTAGTAAAAACTGAATGTCATTAATCCACCATTATACCATCTCCCTAAAAATTCCCTGAGCAACACCTATTTTATCTCCTCCTCTGAACCTGAAGCAACCACTATCATGAGAATTTATTGAGGATATATGGATTTTCATTTTACTTACTTACTGTGTTTTCATTTATCATATTTCCAATGACGGCCTCGTTTAAACAAGATTTCATTTTTAAAGAAAGATTTCCTTCTTTCTCAGCTCTTATTTCTTCATTCTTGTGATGCTTTACTTTTGTGTACCCTCAATGCATCCCCAACAATAAAAAAAAATTCTATAGCATTTCATTGTATTGTGAATTATATCACAAAATTAGTAATAAATCATAAGTTGTACACTCAGAAAATTACACATTCTAGAAGAATTATAATAACTCAAATATACTGCTAAAGTAAGTGATAAATGGCACAGAACAGGTGTCTAAAGTTTATTTTGTGTATTGTTTTATGTACCAATACTTCTGAATCAACTCAGGTAATTTACTCTTAACTTCAGACTTGGTATCCATCCTACCAACCATGACACATATATTAATATTAATAATTACCTTTTGTTTATCTTTCCATTTTTGTTCCTTATGCTTTGATCCCCTCATCATCTCCTCTGTGAATTTTTTTTTTTTTTTAATTGTTGGGGCTTCATTGACGGTACAATAAGCCAGGTTACACTGATTGCATTTGTTAGGTAAAGTCCCTCTTGCAATCATATCTTGCCCCCAGAAGGTGTGACACACACCAAGGCCCCACTTCCTCCCTCCTTCCCTCTTTCTGCTATTCCTTCCCCCCCCCATAACCATAATTGTGATTAATTGTCCTCATATCAAAATTGAGTACATAGGATTCATGCTTCTCCATTCTTGTGATGCTTTACTAAGAATAATGTCTTCCACTTCCATCCAGGTTAATACAAAGGATGTAAAATCTCCATTTTTTTAATGGCTGAATAGTATTCCATAGTGTACATATACCACAGCTTGTTAATCCATTCCTGGGTTGGTGGGCATTCAGGCTGTTTCCACATTCTGACGATTGTAAATTGAGCTGCAATAAACAGTGTAGTGCAAGTGTCCTTATGATAAAAGGATTTTTTTCCTTCTGGGTAAAATGCCTAGTAATGGGATTGCAGGATTAAGTGGGAGGTCTAGCCTGAGTTCTTTGAGGGTTCTTCATACTTCCTTCCAAAAAGGTTGTATTAGTTTCAGTCTCACCAGCAGTGTAAAAGTGTTCCCTTTTTTTTTTCCACATCCACACCAGCATCTGCAGCTTTGAGGTTTTGTGATGTGGGCCATTCTCTCTGGGGTTAGATGGTATCTCAGGGTGGTTTTAATTTTCATTTCTCTAATAATTAGGGATGATGAGCATTTTGTCATGTTTGTTAGCCATTCGTCTGTCTTCTTTAGAGAAGGTTCTATTCATGTCTCTTGCCCATTGATATATGGGATGGTTGGCTTTTTTCATGTGGATTAATTTGAGTTCTCTATAGATCCTAGTTATCAAGCTTTTGTCTGATTCAAAATATGCAAATATCCTTTCTTATTGTGTAGGGTGTCTATTTGCTTTGGTTGTTGTCTCCTTAGCTGTACAGAAGCTTTTCAGTTTAATTAAGTCCCATTTGTTTATTTTTGTTGTTGCTGCAATTGCCATGGCAGTCTTCTTCATCAAGTCTTTCCCCAGGTTGATATCTTCCAGTGTTTTTCCTATGCTTTCTTTGAGGGTTTTTATTGTTGCATGCCTTAAATTTAAGTACTTTATTCATTGTAAATCAATTTTTGTGAGTGGAGAAAGGCGTGGGTCCAGTTTCAGTCTTTTACAGGTGGATATCCCATTCTCCCAGCACCATTTATTGAATAGGGAGTCTTTTCCTGAAGGTATGTTCTTGTTTGGTTTAGCGAAGATTAGGTGGTTGTAGATGTTAGTTTCATTTCCTGGTTTTCACATTCTAAAGTTTTAACACTCTAAGTTGAATTTATACCAGTTTCACATCAATAACATACAACATTGAGCTCCTTTATAGCTCCATCACCACCCGTTTTGGTTGTTGATGTCACAGAATTACATCTTTATACATTGTGTGCCCCCAAATGTAAACTAATAATTCTTTTTTTTTGTTAGAGACAGAGTCTCACTTTGTCACCTTTGGTAGAGTGCCATGGTGTCACAGTTCACAGCAACCTCCAGCTCTTGGACTTAGGCAATTCTCTTGCCTCAGCTTCCCAAGTAGCTGGGACTACAGGCGCCCACCACAATGCCCAGATATATTTTGGTTGCAGTTTGTCTGGGGCTGGGTTTGAACCTGCCACCCTTGGTATATGGGTCTGGTGCCTTATTCACTGAGCCACAGACACTGCCCCCCCTCTTTTTTTGAGACAGAATTGTTACTGGACGAAGATGGTCCAGCCACCTGTCACTGTCTAGCCAATATGCAGAGACAGGGATAGGTCCACCAAAGCAGAAGGCTAGTGATTCTACAGAACAGCGAGAATAGCCTGTCAATTCTGTTCTGCCTCAGTTGCAATTCTAACAACTTTTATAATGAAATACAAGGAAACCAACCTAGAAAATTTTAACTTTTTATTTTTTTTTTTATTTTTGAGACAGAGCCTCAAGCTGTTGCCCTGGGTAGAGTGCTGTGGCATCACAGCTCACAGCAACCTCCACCTCCTGGGTTTAAGTGATTCTCCTGCCTCCGCTTCCCAAGTAGCTGGGACTACAGGCATTCACCACAACGCCTGGCTATTTTTTGGTTGCAGCCATTGTTTTTGTTTGGCGGGCCCGGGCTGGATTTGAACCCGCCAGCTCAGGTGTATGTGGCTGGCGCCTTAGCCACTTGAGCCACAGGCATAAAGCTGAAAATTTTAACTTTATCTTGTAGGAAGTAACATCAAAGTAGTCTCCATTCTTACAATGCAAAGTGTTTATGTTAAGAACCCACAAGTAGGGTTCATGTTGCTTGCCCACAGAAAACCAATTACTGGGCCAAGTGTGGTGGCTCACGCCTGTAATCCCACCACTCTGGGAGGCCAAGGTGGGTGGACTGCCTGAGCTCAGGAGTGCGAGACCAGCCTGAGCAAGAGTGAGACCCTGTCGCTACTAAAAATGAAAAACTGAGGCAAGACGATTGCTTGAGCTCAAGAGTTTGAGGTTTCTATGAGCTATGACACCACAGTACCCTACTGAGGGTGAAAAAATGAGACCTCTGTCAAAAAAAAAAAAAAAAAAAAAGCCAATTACTGAGACAACGAGGATTGTCAAGGGAGAGAGGATTTATTTCAGAGGACACATCAACTGGGAGGGGGAGGTAGAGGCTACATCAAATCCACCTCTCCAATTAGCAGGGTTAAGGAGTTTTCATGGAGGTGAAAATGAGTAATGCATAAAGGGAGTGAACCCCATTGCATGTTTGGGGTGGAGTTCAGGGCACACAAGTGCAGTGAGGAATCATGCTAGTTCATACATCCTATGACAAAAAATGGTGGGCAAATCCTTCCCCAGAGTGGGGATTTTAGTATTATAATGAGTTAGGGGTTGATATTGTTCATTCTCTCAGCCTTGTGCACTGGCTCAGTGGCTTTTGAGCACAATCTGCAGTGGCATATTGCTTATCTTGTCTTTCTCCAGACATTCTACTAGAGTAAAGTGCTGTAGTTATCTCAGGGCTATGAGGAGGTTCTGCTGTTCCTGGGAAAAACTCAAAAGAATTGCATCAGTGTATAGAAAGTTACAAAGTTCTGTTCAGCAGTTTGTACTGAGACCTCTCTGTCTCTTCTCTGCTTTTTCTAAGACTGTGTAGCTAGGTCACTGGAGCTGAGATAACACTCACTGTTGCACCCCTGTCAAGTCAAGGCTACTTAGCCTCCTGATTCAGTTCTTATGTGAACATTGGAAACTCCTTTGGAATGGCTCAGCGCCCGTAGCACACTGGTTACGGCACCAGCCACATATACCGAAGTTGGTGGGTTTGAACCCAGCCAGGGCCAGCTAAAACAACAATGACAACAGCAACAAAAGATAGCTGGTAACCAGGTGTTGTGGCAGGCACCTGTAGTCCCAGCTACTTGGGAGGCTGAGGCAAGAGAATCACTTAAGCCCAAGAGTTTGAGGTTGCTGTAAGCCGTGATGCCATGGCACTCTACCAAGGGTGGCATAGTGAAACTCTCTCAAAAAAAAAAAAAAAAAAGAGAAAGAAAGAAAAAGAAAACTCCTTTGGAATATGAGGGAGCTAAGATGCTTGAGAATCATAAAATTTTGGTTATGAAGCCGGTTACATTTAAACAACAGAACAGTAATTTTCAGTTCACAAACTAAGAGCCTCATCGGAGAAACCATTGTATCATCAAAATAACCTTTACCAATATCACAATACCTATTGTCTACATGTGACTACTTCCTCAGAGTCTCCTGAAACTAACCTCCTCACAATCACAGAGGAACCTGCACTGGATAATCATGGTGAGTGTGGGAAAGAATATGAGCTAAGCAGACTAGGTCAGCTGTGCTGCTTCACCTCAGCTTCTCAGACTCCATCTTGCAGACTATTTTTTCTAGCTTCAGAGTCTCACTCTGTTGCCCCAGGTTAGAGGGCCTTCCAGGGTCATAGTTCACAGCAACCTCAGACTCCTGGGCTCAAGCCATCTTCTTATCTCAGTTTCCTAAGTAGCTGGGACTACAGGTGACCACTCTAATGCCCATCCTCCCAAATATCTGGGACTTGAATGCCTGGTTAGTAGTAGCCAGAATGCCTGGCTACTTTTTCTATTTTTAACAGAGATGGGGTCTTGCTCTTGTTCATGCTGGTCTTGAACTCCTGAGCTCAAGTAATCCAGCTGCCTCAGCCTTTCAGAGTGCTAGGGATACAGGTGTGAGCCACCATGACTGTCTCTAATCATTCTTTTAAATGCATTTCTCTCCGAAACTATGTAAAAAACAAAATGTGGATTTAGAAACCAAAGTTACAACAAAAGTAACTTTTAGACTAATAACTATTTTTTTTTTGTTTGGTTTTTGTTTTTTAGAGACAAGAGTCTCAGTTTGTCACCCTTGATAGAGTGCCCAGGCATCATAGCTTACAGCAATCTCAAACTCTTGGGTTCAAGTGATCTTCTAGCCTCAGTATACCAACCAGCTGGGACTACAGGCACCTGCCACAACACCGGCTGTTCTTAGAGACATGGTCTTGCTCTTGTTCAGGCTGGTCTCAAACTCCTGAGCTCAAGCAATCTACCTGCCTTGGCCTCCAAGAGTGCTAGGATTACAGACACGAGCCACTGTGCCCAACCTTAACTTTTATACTAATAACTGTTCTTAAAAAAAGTTTCAGTCTCTTAAATCATGCATAAAGCAAGAAAATAAAGTTATAATAACAGTAACTTTTATAATTGCCCATGTATCTACCCTTACTGAGATCTTTATTTCTTCATACAGCTTAGTTAATGTCTAGTCTCCTTTTATTTCACCCTGTAGGACTCTCTTGTGCATTTCTTGCAGAGCAGGCCTAGTGGTAATGAACTCCCCTCACTTTTATTTGTTGAGGATGTCTTAATTTTTCCCTCATTTTTGAAGGATGGTTTTGCCAGATATAGGTTTCCTGGTTGATAGTTTTTTTTCTCTTTCTTTGAATATATCTGGCAACTGCTTTCTGACCTTCTTACTGAAGATCGTTTTTTTTTTGTTTTTTTTGTTTTTTTTTTTTTAAACAGAGTCTCACTATGTTGCCCTGGGTAGAGTGCTGTGATGTCACAGCAATCTCAAACTCTTGGGCTTAAGAGATCCTCTTGCCTCAGCCTCCCAAGTAGCTGGGACTATAGACTATTGCCACAACGCTGGCTATTTTTTTTGTTGCAGTTGTCGTTGTTGTATAGCAGGCCCAGTCCAGTTCGAACCTGCCTGCCTTGGTGAACGTTGTGGGCAGCCTACCCACTGAGCTATGAGCACCACCCCTTTTTTGTTTTTTTTAAATTGTTATTTCCATTTTGTCCATACCTTATTTTCTTTACTTTCTCTGTGTCTTCCTTTAGATATTGGAGCATCTTTATGACAGTTGTTTATATTTTTATTTATATTTATAATTGTATATTTTTATTTATTTTTTGAGACAGTCTCAGTTTGTTATCCTCAGTAGAGTGGCATGGCACCATAGTACACAGCAACCTCAAGCTTTTGGTCTCAAGTTTAGCTGGGACTACAGGCTCCTGCCACAACATTGTGGTCTTGAGCGCCTGAGCTCAAGCAATCCACCTGCTTCAGACTTCCAGAGTGCTAGGATTATAGGCATGAGCCACTGGGCCTAGCTTTATATTTGTATATTTTTAGAGTTGGGGGTCTCGCTGTATTGCCTAGACTGACTTCAAACCTACATGTGTCTGCTACAACTCTCAGCTAGTTTTTTTCTACTTTTAGCAGGGGTGGGGTCTCAACTTGCTCAGGCTGGTCTTGAACTCCTGAGTTTAAGCAGTCCATCCACCTTGGCCTCCCAGAATGCTAGGATGATAGGCAGGAGCCACCATGCCAGGCCTGGTTATCATATTTTTAATTTCTATCACTTTTTTTTTTGAGGCAGAGTCTTAGTATGTTGCCCTTGGTAGAGTACCATGGCATCACAGCTCACAGCAATCTCAAACTCTTGGACTTAAGTGATTCTCTTGTCTCAGCCTCCCAAGTAGCTGGGACTACACGCACCCCCCACAATGCCCGGCTGTTTTTTGTTGCAGTTGTCATTGTTGTTTGGCAGGCCTGGGTGTATGTGGTCAGCACCCTAACCACTGAGCTATGGGCACTGAGCCTATCACTTCTTTTGATTTATAAACAATAGCATTGCTTTAGTCCCACTTTGTGTTGCTATAATGAAATATTGGGAGTTGGGTAATTTACAGAGAAAAGAGGTTTATTTGACCTATAGTTCTGCAAGCTGTACAATATGCTTGGTGCCAGCATCTGCTTCTGGTGAAAGCTTCAGGAAACTTCCATTCATGGCGGAAGGGGACAAGCGGGTGCTAGAAACCAAAGAAAAGTATTAGGCTCTTCTTAACAATCAGTTCTCCCAGGGACTAATCCAGCAAGAACTCACTAGTTACCACAAGGACCAAGAACAGACTATGCCATTTTCCAGGGATCTGTCCCCAAGACCCAAACACTTCCCATGAGGCCCCACCTCCAACAGTGGGGATCAAATTTCACCATGAGATTTGGAGGGCACAAATATTATAACCGTATCAAGCATCTTGTATTTGTCTCACAGATTGATATTTTCTCTTGTACCTAAAAACATAAATTTTATACATTTTAAAAAATATATTTTCCTATTGCTTATTCTTTTTGTTTCTTTTAAGTCTCACTTTTTCTTTTCTTTTTTTTTTTTTGAGACAGAGCCTCAAGCTGTTGCTCTGGGTAGAGTGCAGTGACATCATAGCTCACAGCAACCTCAAACTTCTGGGCTCAAGCAAGTCTCCTGTCTCCGCCTCCCAAGTAGCTGGGACTATAGGCGCCTGCCGGAATTCCTGGCTATTTTTTGGTTGTAGCCGTCATTGTTGTTTGGCGGGCCTGGGCTGGATTCGAACCTGCCAGCTCAGGTGTATGTGGCTGGCGCCTTAGTCGCTTGAGCCACAGGCGCCGAGCCTGTCTCACTTTTTCTTGTTCGTTTTTGTTCCATTTTTCCTTATTGGAAGTTTTCCTCCAATGTCTTGTGAACTGTAACTGTACATTCATGGCTAAGAGTGTGGAACTAAAAAAAAAAATACTAATTATAAGTTCTGTGTATTTTAGAGAGGCATGTTGATGAATGGGGGTGGGGTTTCCTTGTGGGGTATGCAGGCAGTGAATTGGCTTTTTGTCAAGAGGCACCCAAGTATCAATATCTGCGTTTTATTCTGGAACTATTCAGTCTCTCCAGAGAAGAATGCTCCAGTTTTCTGTCTGATGGGTGAAATTCTGGCTAATGGTGCACAGGTAACTGGAGAGGAAAAGGGGTCTCATTCTTCAGTATGATAACTGTGGCAGACAGAAAAAAAGTCCCCTCCCAAAGATATAAAGTAGAACCTCCACAGTTAACTACCTCCTTAAATTGACCTAATTTTCATAGACCAGACACACACCAGCGAATGTATCAGTACAATAGGCCTAATTCCATATGTTGACCAGTTTGTTACAGTCCTTTGGGTGGTCAATTTACAGAAGTTCTATTGTATTTACTTCCTAATCTCTAGAATCTGTTACTACCCTATCTAACCAGAGAGTTAAAATTATCTTGTATAGGGTGGGCGCAGGGGCTTACACCTATAATCCTAGCACTCTGGGAGGTCAAGGTGGGTGGATTGCCTGAGTTCACAGCTGGATACCAGCCTGAGCAAGAGCGAGACTCCATCTCTACTAAAAATACAAAAATTAGCTGGGCATTGTGGCAGGCGCCTGTAGTCCCAGCTACTTAGGGAGCTGAGGCAAGAGAATTGCTCAAGCCCATGAGTTTGAGGTTGCTGTGAGCTGTGACACCACAACACTCTACTGCGGGAGATATAGTGAGACGCTGTCTCAAAAATAAATAACTTAATAAAAAATAAAAAATAAAATTACTTTGTATAGCAAAAGGTGTGATTAAGTTAAGGATTTTAAGAAGATTATCCTGTTGGGCCCTGAATACACTTACCCTTGTAAGAGAGAGGAGAGAGAGATTGGATGGAGATCCTCACAGAGGAGATAGTGTGATGACAGAGCCAAAATTGGAAGAATGTAGCCATAAACCACAGAACACCTGGAGGGACCAGAGGCTGGAATGACAAGGAAAAGGTTTTTTTTTTTTTTTTTTGAGACAGAGTCTTAAGTTGTCACCCTGGGTAGAGTGCTGTGGCATCACAGCTCACAGCAACCTCAAACTCTTCGGCTTAAGCGATTCTCTTGCCTTAGCCTCCCAAGTAGCTGGGACTACAGGTGCCTGCCACAATGCCTGGCTATTTTTTGGTTGTAGTTGTCATTGTTGTTTAGCAGGCCCTGGGCCGGGTTCGAACCCACCATCCTTAGTGTGTGTGGCTGGCGCCCTGCTGACTGAGCCACAGTCACTGCCCAAGGAAGAGATTCTTTTCAGGAGACTTTGGAGGGGACTGTGAAGCTGCTGACACCTTGATTTCAGATTTCTGGCCTCTAGAGCTATGAAATAAAAAAAATTTGTTGTTTTAAAGCCAACCAATTGGGCTGGATGAGCCTGTAATCCTAGCACTCTGGGAGGCAGAGGTGGGTGGATTGCCTGAGTTCACAGGTTCAAGATCAGCCTGAGCAAGAGCGAGACCCTGCCTCTAAAAATAGCTGGGTGTTGTGGCCGATGCCTGTAGTCCCACCTACTTGTGAGGCTGAGGCAAGAGGATCACTCAAGTCCAAGAGTTTGAGGTTGCTGTGAGCTGTGACACCACAGCACTCTACCAAGGGTGATAAGTGAGACTCTGTCTCAAAAAAACAAAAAATTAAGCCAACCAGCTTATGGTAATTTGTCATAGTGATCATTAATCTAGTGATTTTCTCTTAAATCCCTGTTTTCAGTCCAGTTTCATGTTCTGCCCTCCCTTCCCGGGTCGCTCTGGTTCATTTTCTCTGGGGAACAAACCTCACATCTCCTGCTGGGAGTTCTCCTGGGCCTGATTAGAGAAGAATGGATGTGGGGACCTATAAAACTTTATAAACTAGGAGTATTATATAAACTATATAAGCCTTATATAAACTATCCCTTACCCTTGTCATCTGAGAGACTGGTGCCTCCAATTTCTGAACCTTCTAGAATAAGGGAGTAAGGGTGGGGCACAGATCGGCTTGCTTCCTGTTTCTTTTATCCTCTGTTAGGCTTCAACTCTTTCAAAACTATAAATTATCACAGTATTATTTGATTTCTTTCTTCCAAAAGTACATTGTTATCTCCGATGCACTGCTGACTCCTCTTCTGTTGTTCTCGTGGGCTTATTCCTTTTTTACTCATCTACTAGCATTTTAGAGAAGAGGGTGGACATAAATATATATGTAACCGGATTTTCTTTTACTTATTTTTTTTTTTGAGACAGAGTCTCAAGCTGTCACCCTGGGTAGAGTGCCGTGGCATCGCAGCTCACAGCAACCTCCAACTCCTGGGCTCAAGCGATTCTCCTGCCTCAGCCTCCCAAGTAGCTGGTAGTACAGGCACCCACCACAATACCCGGCTATTTTTTCGTTGCAGCCGTCATTGTTGTTTGGCGGGTCCAGGCTAGATTCAAACCTACCAGCTCAGGTGTATGTGGCTGGCACCTTAGCCGCTTGAGCCACAGGCGCCAAGCCCTTTTTTTTTTTTGAGGCAGAGTCTTACTTTGCCTCCCTGGGTAGAGTGCCACAGCATAACTTACAGCAACCTCAAACTCTTGGACTTAAACAATTCTCTTGCCTCAGCCTCCCAAGTAGGTGGCGCTAGAGGCGCCCGCCACAATGCCCAGCTATTTTTTGTTGCAGTTGTCATTGTTGTTCAGCTGGCCCGGGCTAGGTTTGAACTCGCCAGTCTGGGTGTATGTGGCTGACTCCCTAGTCACTGAGCCATGGGCACTGAGTCAACTTGATAGCTTATCTCTTTGTAGTGCTGAATAATATCTCATTGTCTGGATGTATAAGGGTTTATTAATAAATTCACTTACTGAAGGACGTCTTGGTTGCTCCCGTTTTGGCAATTATGAACAACACTGCTATAAACATCTGTTTGGAGGTTTTATGTGTACTTAAGTTTTCAGTTCATTTGGGCAAAAATACCAAGGACTGCAATTGTTGGATTATGTGGTAAGAGTATGCTTAGTTTGGTAAGAAACCACCAAACTCTCTTGCTAAGTGGCTGTACGATTTCGCATTCCCACCAGCAATGAATGAGAGTTCCTATTGCTTCTCATTTATACCAGCATTTGGTATGGTCAGTGTTTTGGATTTTGGCCATTCTAGTAAGTGTAAGTGATAGCTCATTGTTTTAATTTGCAAAGTGAGGTCGAACATCTTTTCACATGCTTACTTGCCATCTGTATATCTTATTTGATGAGATGGCTGTTCTGGTCTTTTGCCCATATTTTAATAGGGCTGTACATTTTCTTATTGTTGAATTCAACCTTTGAAGTTGGCACAGTGAGGCCAGGCATGGTGGCTTACACCTGTAATCCTAGAACTCTGGGAGATGAAGGGGATGGATTTCCTGTGCTCACAAGTTTGAGACCAGTCTGAGCAGGAGGGAGACTCTGTCTCTACAAACTAGCCAGGCATTGTGGTGGGCAACTGTAGTCCCAGGTACTTGGGAGGCTGATGTAAAAGGTTCACTTGAGCCCAGTAGTTTGAGGTTGCAGTAAGCTATGATGCCATGCCACTCTACCAATGGCGACAGTAATTCTGTCTCCCCCCCCCTCCAAAAATTGGCACAATGGCTTATGCTTGTTATCTTGCATTTTGGGAGCCTGAGGCAGAAGGATCACCAGAGGTCAGGAATTTGAGACCAGCCTGGGCAGCATAGCAAGACCCTATCTCTCAAAAAAAAAAAAAAATTTAACTAAGCAAAAAGATGACAATTGGGGTCCAGGAGTTTATGGTCACAGTGAGCTATGATAATTCCACTGCAGTCTAGCCTGAGCAATAGAGCTAGACCTTATCTCAAACAAATAAAAGGGTTTTTTTCATATTTTGAATAAGTACTTTATCAGATATGTTTTTTGCAAATATTTTCTATTTTCTCCCAGTTTTTGTGTTCTCATTCTTTTCCTTTTGTATGTGTGTGGAGAGACAGGATCTTGTTCTGTCCTTTGGGCTAGAGTACAGTGGCATCATCATACCTCACTGCTACCTCAAACCTCAAAATCTTGGACTCAAGCAATCCTCCTGCCTCAGCCTCCTGAATAATTGAAACTATAGCTGTGTACCATAACCCCTGGCTAATTTCTTTCTTTCTTTCTTTCTTTTTTTTTTTTTTTTTGAGACAGAGCCTCAAGCTGTTGCCCTAAGTAGAGTGCTGTGGTGTCACAGCTCACAACAACCTCCAACTCCTGGGCTTAAGTGATTCTCCAGCCTCAGCCTCCCAAGTAGCTGGGACTACAGGTGCCTGCCTTAACACCCGGCTATTTTTTGGTTGCAGCTGTCATTGTTATTTGGTGGGCCCAGGCTGGATTTGAACCTGCCAGCTCAGGTGTAAGTGGCTGGAGCTTTAGCCGCTTGAGCCACAGGCGCCAAGCCAATTTTTCTATTTCTTCTAGAGATAAGGTTTTACTCATGCTCAGGCTGGTCTCTAACTCCTGGCCTCAAGTGATCCTCCCACCTCTGCCTCCCAAAGTGCTAGGATTATAGGTATGAACCACTGTGTCCACCCTTATTCTTTTGACATTGTCTCTTGCACAGCAGAAGTTTTTTTTTTTTGTTTGGTTTTTTTATTTGAGACAGAGTTTTAATCTGTTGCCCTCGGTAGAGTGTCCCAGGGTCATAGCTCACAGCAACCTCAAACTCTTGGGCTCAAGTGATTCTCTTGTCTCAGTCTCCTGAGTAGGTGGGACTATAGGCAACCACCACAATGCCCTGCTATTTTTTTAGAAATAGGTCTCTTTTTGGCTCAGGCTGGTCTTGAACCTGTGAACTCAAGCAATCTGCCCACCTCGGCCTCCCAGAGTGCTAGGATTATAGGTGTGAGCCATCTCGCCAGACATGAGTCTTCTTTTGCTCGGTTGTAATTCTCAAGACTCTGCCCCCAGGAAAAAGTCAATGATGGACTCCTTGATGGGGAGGGAGAAGAGATAAATCACCTCCAGGGATTTGATCTTCACATCCTTGGCCTCTGTGAGCTCTGCGACCACTGCTGAGACTTCTGGCCAGAATGCCGCTGCCAAAACCATGATGGAAGCCAGGGCCTCCTATTTCAGGGCCCGTGGGTCTCCTGATGCACTGATGTTGTCTGCCATTTGGTGTTTTCTCTGAGAAGCAGCTGATAATGTGTTGGGGGTGGGGGTGGGGGATTGTTTTGTTTTGCTGCTTAACATGTAGTGGCAATGCGTTTAAATCTGATGGCTTCAATGTTTCTTCATCCTTGTGTCAGACTTAATCTGCTCACCTAAATAAATGTTATTATTATTTAAACTTTAAATTATGAGAATATACAGAAAAACATAAAACTCAGCCAAAGTCTCAACATCCAGGTATAATTGAATATAAAATCCATGAAGGTAAGGACTTTGTCAAGTTCAATACCATATCTGTAGGTACTGGAATAGTGCTGAGCTTTGAGTCCAAGCAGTAAGCAATTAGTATCTGTTGTTAGTTAAATCTCCAGTATTAATGTTTTGAAGTTTACATACTTAAATTTATATGTCTGTGTTTACTTTTTTCTTAAAAAGTGTATTCATGCCACAGACATTCCTTTGTAATTTGCTTTCTCTGTTTAACAAATTTCATGGTCTTTCTACTATGTTGACAGTCCATATCTGCCAGAGGCTGTTATGATTTGTCAGTACCAAAGTCATACTGGTTGTTAAACTTTTTTTAGATTGACAAGGCTACAAATGAAAAGAGGCTAAAAATTGCTCACTGTTTCTACTGAAGCTAAACATACACCTACCCTAACTAACAATTCTCTACTTAGTTATAGTCTTAAAGGAAATGGATACATATAGTCCCCAGAAGATGTGTGCAGGATAATCACAGCAGCTCTATTCATAATAGCCTCAAACAGGAAACTACCTAAATACTCATCAAAAATAAATGGATAAATATGTTGTACCACATTTATACCATAAAATCTTCCAGATATTATAGACAGGCACAAAAGAATATGTGCTTTATTGTTCCATTTATATGAAGTTCAAGAACAAGCAAAATTGACAGATATTTGTAGATATGAAAATAGTGTATCTTTGGAGTACAGATAGTAAAGAACAAGAGGGACCCTTTTGGGGTGCCTGAAATATTCTGTATCTTGATGTGAATCATGGTTTTGTGGATCAATGCATATATTTAAACATTCAATCTGCACACTTAAAATTAGTGCACTTTATACATTTTATTGCCTATATATTATCCCTCAATTAAAAAAAACCAATTAGGTGGCACTCATAGCTCAGTGAGGAGGGTGCCAGCCACATACACCAAGGCTTGTGGGTTCGAACCTGGCCCCGGCCAGCTAAACAACAATGACAACTGCAACAAAAAAATAGTTGGGCATTGTGGCATGCACCTGTAGTCCCAGCTACTTGGAAGGCTGAGGAAACACAATCGCTTAAGCCCAATAGTTTGAGGTTGCTGTGAGCTGTGACACCACAGCTCTCTACTGAGGGTGACATAGTGAGTGAGTCTCTGTCTCAAAAAAAAAAAAAAACCAACTAAGCAAGTGTTACATTAAGTATAAAAAAACGAAAATCTAAACCGAAAAGGAGACCTGGGGCATCCATGGAGTTAGGTTCCCGTTGTGGGAACGCTCCCTGTAACTTGGTTCTGGATCCCACTGGACAGGAAGCCCCGTGCTCGCAGCAAAGGATTGTGGTTAGGAGTCAGCGAAGCTTTGGGCCCGGTTGGTCCAACCTACTCTGAGGACTTGAGGTTAATATTCTAATTGTACTATTGTGGCTTGAGACATACATGCTCTGTTCCTGGCACTGAAAGGAGGCAGCAACTCTGTGAAAAATGATCAGAAATGCCTAAGAAGCCTTTTAGGCCTTGTCTGGCTGAGCCTCCCTATTTCAATTAAGAGGGCCCTGAAGATCCTGAATCGATCCCCTGGTTTGGCAATCATTGTGTCTTTCGTTCTTCTGCAAAAGACATAGTGTCAACATTTTCTGAGCTTTCAGAAAACGGTCTTACGTGCCTCTGGAGGTTGAGAGAATAAAACAGCATCTGGAAATACCTTCTTGTCTTATAGGATTGCTTAGATTCAGAATGAGTTTTCCCTTCTGCCTCCTCTTTTATGCTCTCTCTGACCCCAGGACAGACAGGCTGGTAATCACACAGCCGGACTGTGATCTGCAGGGATTCATTGTAAACACCAGAGAAGTATCTGTGCCTCTCTGGTGGCTTGTTCAAGGAGATATAGATGTTGCTTTCTTCTTTTCTTTTTGCCTGGGATGCTGATTCCACTTAGAAACTGCAGGAAGTAGGAAGGGAACTGAGACTTTGAAGATCATGCACCAAGACTACAGAGCTCCAAGAATCAGCTTCCCTGGGAAGAAAGGTGACGCTAGCCCTATAAACACCATGTGTAGTTTGCAAGGCTGTGTGAAGGCACTAGCTCACACTCCCTTTGCCCAGAAGAGATTCACAGGAAGGAGGTTCTTTCGAATACAAAGGACACCATTTATCAGAAGAATAACATGAGAAAGTCCTCAGTTCCAAGGAGCAAGGCCTAGCACAGTCCTACCTATTGGGCTGGCCTGGTCTCAGTGACTGCCTGTTAAATATTTTTAATATGAGCACTGGTCAAACATTCCTCTATGGCCACATCATTCCCTGTTATATGGTCTGGTAAATTGTTTAATGGCCACAGGTTTGTCCCATCCCACTGTGCATGCCTCTTTGCAATGTGACTTTGCCATTCCTCCTATCCAGAAGTGAGCCTCTTCCTTCACTCCTTTGAATCTTTACTGGTTTGGGGCCTAGTGTTAGGACCATCAGAATGTGATGGAAGTGATGTTTTATGATTTCTAGAGCCTAGGTTTCCAAAGACATTGCAATTTCTACTTTGTCCTCTAGAATACTTTGCTGAGGCTCGGCACCTGTAGCTCAAGCGGCTAAGGCGACAGCCACATACACCTGAGCTGGCGGGTTCGAATCCAGTCTGGGCTGCCAAACAACAATGACAGCTGCAACCGAGAAATAGCCAGGCATTGTGGTGGGCACCTGTAGTCCCAGCTACTTGGGAGGCGGAGACAGGAGAATCACTTGAGCCCAGGAGTTGGAGTTTGCTGTGAGCTGTGATGCCACAGCACTCTACCCAGGGCGACAGCTTGAGGCTCTGTCTCAAAAAAAAAAAAAAAAAAGAATACTTTGCTGAGATAGCCATGGAGGAAAGCCAGTGTAACTTAGTAGACGATAAGAGGTCAAATGGAGGGGAACCAAGGTACTTCAACCTATAGCCATAACCACTGCCAGACATGTGAGTGAGGCCATCTTGCATTTCTAGACCTTCTGTGGAATGCAGCCACAGAGTGAGCCTGAGGGAAACCAGCAGAGGAACTGCCCAGCCAACCCATAGAACTGAGGGAAATAATAAATCATTATTTTTTTTGTTTGTGTATTTGTTTTATTTTTAAGACAGAGTGTCACTATGTTGCCCTCAGTAGAGTGCTGTGGCGTTACAGCTCACAGCCACCTCAAACTCCTGGGCTTAAGTGATTCTCTTGCCTCAGCCTCCCAAGCAGCTGGGACTATAGGCACCTGCCACAATTCCCAGTTATTTTTTGGTTGCAGTTGTCATTGTTGTTTAGCTGGCCTGGGCTGGGTTTGAACCCCCCAGCCTCGGTGTATGTGGCTGACACCATAACCACTGTGTTATGGGCGCTGAGCCAATAAATCATTATTTTAAGCTACTAAGTTTTGGGGCAGTTTGTTATACAACACATGGAAACAAAACAATGGTTATACTTTAATATGTTTTCTCAAAAGCTATTTTTTAAGATTTTGTTTATTTCTGAATTTTTGTTATCCTAAACAGTGTTAGGATGAACATCCTCACATAGGACTTTGCCACATCCTTCATTGTTTCCTCATGATAAATTCCCCCCCCCTTTTTTTTTTGAGACAGTCTCCCTCTGTCTCTTATGCTAGAGTGCCATGGCCTGAGCCTACTTCACAGGAACCTCAAACACCTGTGCTCAAGTGATTCTTCTGCCTTAGCCTCCTGAGTAACTGGGACTATAGGCACCTGCCACCAAGCCTAGCTAATTTTTTTTTTTTTTTTTTTTTTATGAGAGCTTGGCTCTTGCTCTTGCTCAGACTGGTCTTAAAATCCTGACCTC
Organism: Loris lydekkerianus; assembly: GCA_963574355.1. Taxonomy (NCBI): domain Eukaryota; kingdom Metazoa; phylum Chordata; class Mammalia; order Primates; family Lorisidae; genus Loris; species Loris lydekkerianus. Next base: position 451 of record CAUYPK010083836.1, on the reverse strand, counting down.
AAGCAATCCTCCAGCCTCCCAGAATGCTAAGATTATAGGTGTGAATCACTGCACCCAGCCCCTCAGATAAATTTCTTTTTCTTTTTTTTTTTTTTTAAATGTATTTATTTTTATTGTTAAATCATAGGTGTGTACATTAGTGCAATCAAGGGGTACAATGTGCGGGATTCATATACAATCTGAAATAGTCTCATCAAACTGTTCAACATAGCCTTCATGGCATTTTTTTAGTTATTGTATGTAGGCATTTGTATTCTGCATTTAGTAAGAAGAAACTTTATCTTTAAAGGTATGATAATTTATGTTTTTGGGGGAAAGTTTTTAAGTATTTAAGAAATGAAGATCATAGTTGGTTTTAACAACATTAGTTTCTGTAGTTTATTTTCAAGACTGAATTAGGGCATATTGTATAAAAATTGGGGGGACTTGAACAAGTACCCCAAATTAGACA